>WAAB01001492.1:0-13340 GCA_013389865.1 Piaya cayana | reverse complement strand
AAAAAAAACTCTTTAAGGAAAAAGCTCAATAAAAATTGCTGGGTTTGATCTTTCTGGCTTTTTTGGGGGGGGTGGAAACTGAGGCATGAGGGGGATTTGGGGGCTTCACTTAAAGGGGGAAGAATGATTTGGGAGCTTCATCGGGGGAAACTGAGGCACAGGAGGGGAATTTGTGGGGGAAGAAATGATTTTAGGGCTTTAGGGGAGGGTGGAAAGAAGTGATTTTGGGAGCTTCATCGATCTCTCTTTCTTCTCTTTCGCCATTGTTTTTGGTTGCGTGGGGACCACGCGCAGCCTCGTGCCTCCCCCACCCCAGCTTCCCCCGATCCCTCCAGCTGCTTTTGGAACAACTCGCGCGATGTCTGAGCTCCGAGACAAAGTCCCAAGCGCTTCCCCTCCTTGTCCGGCAGGAAGAGAGGGAGAAATTCCCCCTTTTATCCTGCCCGGGCCTCGCTGGTGCTGGTTTTTGCTCCTTTTAGCCCTGATTTTAGAACTCAGACGATGCACATTTTTCTGTGGGGAGGGGGGGTGGTTTGGCGTTAAAACCTTTCCCCCCCTTTCATCTCCCTCCCCGTGCGGGTTTGGTACCGGAAGAAAATTGTTTCAGGATGTTTTTTTTCTTTATAAGAAAGCTGAGGTGACCCCAAAACTGCACAACCCCCCCCACTTGTTTTGCCCCGGGCCGAGCTTTATCTCTGTTTTGGGGGAAAAGGTGGGGGGGGGATTCGGCCCCTTCATACTTGAACATGTTTTCTAACAATGTATTTATTGCGTGCTGAGGTGCGGGGCGTGAGTACAGAGAAGCCCCGGGGCTCAGCCGGCAGCTCATGAATTTCCTGAAAGCCCCCCCTTCCAATTCCCTCCCCCCCCTTTACCCACAGGCCTCCAAATCGGGTTCAAAACAAAAAAAAAGGGGGGGAGAAATCTGTTTTTTATGGATTTGAGGAGGGAGAGGGGCAGGCAAGTTGTGGGGCTGGTGGCCCTGGGACGCGGTGCATTTGGCTGGTGTGGTACAGAGAAGCCGGCTTGTTTACCTGCCCGCCCCGGGGACCCACGGCCCCCGAAAGTGCCTTGGGGGGTGAGGGGGGTGGAAACTGAGGCATGAGGGGGATTTGGGGGCTTCACTTAAAGGGGGAAGAATGATTTGGGAGCTTCATCGGGGGAAACTGAGGCACAGGAGGGGAATTTGTGGGGGAAGAAATGATTTTAGGGCTTTAGGGGAGGGTGGAAAGAAGTGATTTTGGGAGCTTCATCGAGGGAAACTGAGGCACTGGGAGGGAAGTTTTAGGTCTTTATGGGTGGAGAAAGGTAATTTTGGTCCTTGGCAAGTTTGATGGGAGGGGAAACGGGCACAGCAAGGGGGAAATTTTGGAGCTTCATGGGGTGGAAAAGGCACTTTTGGGACTTCATAGGGGAAAAAAGGCAAGTTGGAGGCTTTATGGGGGGGTAAAAGGCACTTTTGGGGCTTTGTAGGGGGGGAAACGGAGGCACTGGGGGGGGGGTGAGAATAAAAAAGCTGAGTTTATTGGGGGTGCTCGGAGCCACCCTCAGGCCGAGCCTCCTCTTCCTCGCCGCGCCAGTTGGCAAAGGCCACCTCCTGCGCCAGCTGCTCAAGGGGCGGGCGGCCCAGAGCCAGGTTCCGCAGCGAGATGGACGTCATCAGGGCGCTGGTGGGGGGGGGGGAGAAAAACAGGGATTGGGGGCTTTGTGAGGGGGAAAAAAGCAGTTTGGGGGTTTCAATGGAGGGGAAAAAAAAAGGTGATTTGTGAGGCTTCATGGGCGAAAAGAAATGTTCTTTTGGGGATTTATGAGGGGGGAAGGTGATTTTTGAAGATTCATGGGCAGAGAAGGAGATTTTTTTGGGCTTTGTGGGGGGAAAATAAGGTGGGTCCGGGGCTTTGTTGCAGGGCATGACAATTTTGGGGCTTCATGGGAGGAAAAAAAGTGATTTGGGGGATTCATGGTTGGGAAAAAAAACATCATGTTGGGGCTTCACAGAGGAAAAAGATATTTTGGGGCTTTGTGGAGGTGAAAAAAGGTGATTTAGGGGCTTCAGAGGAGGAAAAAAAGACAATTTTGGGACTTCTTGGGGGTGGGAAAAAGCGATCTAGGGGATTTGTGAGGGGAAAAAAGGCAATTCTTGGGCTTCCTTGCGGGAGGTGGGGAAAGGTGATTTTGGGTCTCACCTGCGCCGGAAGAGGTAGAATTTCTTGCGGAGGAAGCGGAGGAAGCGTTGGGCCAGGCTGGCCTCCTGCCTCCGGCTTCGCTCCTCCAGCCGCCGCTGCCGCCGCAGGAACGCAGCCACCACCGGATCGGCCACCGCGCCGGCCGCCAGCGGCTCCCCCAGGATCGGCCGCAGTTCGGGGGGCAGCGGCTCCGTCTCTGCAGGGACAGGGGAGAGTGGGGCTGGAAAGCGCTTGGGAGGAGCCAAGGGGAGTGCTCGGGGCAAAAAACCAGGAGCTTTGGGGCAGAAAGAGGTTCAGGGCAGAAGAGTGGAGATTTGGAGTGAAAAAGGAGAGGCTTGGGGCAAAAAAGAGGTTCAGGGCAGAAAACGGGTCTTAGGGCAGAAAATTGGAGGTTTGGGGCAGAAAAGGAGGGTTTGGGGAAAAAGGTTGGGGGTGAAAAAGGGAGGTTTTGGGGAAATGTTTAGGGGGAAAAGGTTTGGCGCAGAAAGAGGAAGGCTGGGAGTGGAAAAAAGGCAGATTGGTGGGGTAAAAAAGGGAGGTTTGGGGCTGGAAATCATGGATTTTGTGGAATAAAGGGGAGATGTGGAAGTGAAACCCCAGATTTTGAGAGCTGGGGCATTGGGGGATCCCCAGAGGGTGAACCAGGAGGGACTGGGCGGGGGGGGGCCTGACTCCTCCCTGAGCCCGGGGCTGCTCTGGGTGGGGGTTGAGGGGTTCCTCCTGGGCCCCCTGTGAGGAGCTGGGGGCGATGGGAGTTCTCAGGCCCCTCACCGGAGCCATTGCGCACGCGTTCCCGCAGCTCCTGCAGCCGCGTCAGGTTCTTCTCCAGCGCCAGCGCCGTCGTGTTGACATAGATGTAGGAGTAACACGAGGGCTCTGGGGACACTGTGTGCACCTTGTGGTACTGCCCTGCCGGCAGCTGCGGGGGGGAGTCAGTGCCCCCAGGGACCCCGAAACCCAACAGGGACCCCCAAACTCCCCCCAAATCCACCAAGGACTCCCCAAATCTCTCACAAAATTCCACCAGGGAACAACCAAACCAACCAGGGAAGCTTCAAACCACCAGGGGACACATAAATCCCCTGAAACCCAACCAGGGACCCCCAAAACCACCAGGGAATCCCGAATATCCAACAGGGACCCCCAAACCCACCAGGGAATCCCCAGATCTCTCCCAAAATCTCACCAGGGAACCACGAAACTAGCCAGGGAAGCCCCAAACCCACTAGGGACCCCCAAAACCATCCAGCAGACACCCAAATCCCCCTAAACCCAACCAGAGATCCCCCCAGAACAAACCAGGGAACCCCCAAATCCCCCCAAGCCCTACCAGGGACCCTCCAAACCTCACCATGGAACTCCCAAACTGCCAAGGAACCCCTCAAGCGACTCCCAAAGCCTGCCAGGACCCTCCAAACCCACCTGGGCCCCCCAAACTCCACCACAACCCCACAGGGATCCCCCTCAAAACCTTCTGGGTGCCCCCAGGGACCCCCAAACCTACCCAGAACCCACCAGGGAACCCCTAAACCCAGCCACTGACCCCCCCGCAGCCCAATTGGAGATAGAAAACCCCACCAGGACCTCCCAAACCCCAGAAGGCCCCATCAAAGCCCACCGGGGACCCCCTAACTCAGCCAGGGCTCCCCCAAAAAGCCTCTGCTGACCTGCATCCCCTCTCCCTCCTGCAGGGAGCGGTTCTGCTGCTGCTCCACCAGCTCCACCAGCACCTCGCCCCGCAGCACCCGCAGGCTGGTGTTGCCCAGGTCCTCGCTGACAAAGTTCTCCAGGTGCAGGCCTGGAAAAGGGGAAGGATCATGGAATCGTTGAAGGGTTTGGGTTGGAAGGGACCTCCAAGCCCATCCAGTGCCACCCCTGCCATGGGCAGGGACACCTCCCACTGCATCAGGGGCTCCAAGCCCCATCCAACCTGCCCTTGAACCCCGCCAGGGATGGGGCAGCCACCCCTGCTCTGGGCAACCTGGGCCAGGGCCTCCCCACCCTCACACCACAACATTTCTTCTCAAGATCTCATTTTAATCTCCCCTCTTTCAGCTGAAAACCATTCTCCTCATCCTCTCCTTGCCCTCCCTGACCCAGAGCCCCTCCCCAGCTTTCCCTTTCACCACTGGAAGCTGCTCTAAGTTCTCCCTGCAGCCTTCTCCAGGCTGAACACTCTCAGCCTGTCCTTGTACAGGAGTTTCTCCAGCCCTCGGACCACCTCCGTGGCCTCTGGACTTGCTCCACCAGCTCCATGTCCTTCCTGTGCTGAGAACTCCAGATGTGTCTCAGGAGAGCAGCCCCAGGTCCACCCCCAGAGCGGACTGTACCCCCCCATCTTCCCGTACCGGGGAAGTCAGCAATGAAGACGATGTCCGTGTGTCCGTCCAGCTGGCTCTCCAGCTCCTGCAGCCGTTGGCGCCAGGGCGAGAGCTCCAGGAGAAGGGGCAGCACCCAGGGCGTTTGCCTCCACGGGGACCACGGCGCCCGCACCAGGTCCACGCGGGGATCCACCAGCCTGCAGGAATGGGAACAGTCCCTCAGCACCCCCGGAACCCCACACAGCTCCCCAAAACCATTGTCCTGCACCCCACAAAATCCCCTGTGCTGCTAAACTAACTCCCGTGCCCTTCAAAATCTCCTCTGCATCACAAAACCCCCTCTAGGCCCCCCCCAAACATCCTTGTGCTGCAAAAGAATCTCTCTGTGCCCCTCAAAACCCCTCTGCGGCCCCCCAAAACAACCCCTCTGCACCCACAAAACCTCTCTGTGACCCCAAAACAACCTCTGACCCCCAAAACCCCTCTGTGCTGCAAAACAACCCCTCTGTGCCCCCCCCAAACCCTCTCATTGACCCCAAAACCCACTCTGTGCCACAAAACCCACCTCTGCTGGAAGCGGTCATTGATGGAGACCCAGATGTCGAAGTAGATTTGAGGCTGGGAGACATTGTAGCGGGGCAGGAGCTCGCTCAGGCAGGTCGAATATTGCTTCAACATGTCTGCGTGGTCCTTCCAGCGGCGGCTCTGAGTGAAAACCTGCGTGGGGGAGACAAGGGATGGGTTTGGGGGGGCCATAGCGAGCTCCCCGCGTGCCTCGCGCCCTCCCCGGTGTCCCTGCTCACCCCTGGTTTGAGGTAGCCCACCTCCCCGGTGAGCCCGTCCCGGTAGGTGATCTTGACGTGCTGGTGGAAGCGGGAATGGACCATCATGTCCCACGAGTAGCCGTAGAGCCCGTTGGTCCAGTTGTTGTAGCCCTGGGGGAGGACGACACAGGACACGAGATAATTAGAGGGGGTGGCACCGTGTCCCCACACCCCTGTGACCCCCCTCTCTGTCCCCAAGCTCTCTCCGTCCCCATCCTTATGGTCCCACACGTCTGACCCTGTGTGACCGCCTTGTCCTCGTGGCTCCAGGTCCCCAAGTCCCCCCGTCCCCATCCTTCTGACCCTCCCACAAGTCCTCATGTCCCCCCCCCCGTGACCCCAGGTCCCCAAGTCCCCACCATCCCCATCTTTGTGACCCCCCATCCCCATATCCCACCTCACCCTGTAACCCCCCTATTCTTGTCCCCAAGACCCCCCCCATCCCCATCTGTTAACCCCCCATCTCTGTGTCCTTGTGCCCCCTTATCCCTCCACCCCTGTGACCCCAATCCCATTCTTACAACTCCCAAAATAGCCCCCCCTCCCCATAAACAGCCCCCAGCACCCCCAAAATAGCCCCCCATCCCCAGAAACAGCCCCCAGTACCTCCAAAGTAGCCCCCTCCTCCCCAGAAACCACCCCCAGGACTCCCAAAATAGCCCCTCATCCTGAGAAATAGCCCCCATGACCCCCAAAACAGTCCCCCCATGCCCAGAAATACCCCTACACCCCGAGAAACAGCCCCCCACTTCTCCCAAAATGCTCCTTATCTGCCCCCCCACCCCGAACACCCTCATGTCCCCCAAAATACCCTTATGTCCCCCAAAATGACCTCCCCATCCCCAAAATTCACCTCCCCCATCCCCCAAAATCCCCCCCACCTGGGTGATGAAGTGGGAGTAGGGCAGGAAGAGCTGCTCGAGGATGTAGAGGAGGGTGAAGGCAGCGGCGAGATGCTGGCTCGGTCGCAGCCCCCCCCGGGAGCCCCCCCGGGCCCCCCCATAAACGCAATTGGGGCTGGGGCGGGGGGGGCGGGTGCTGGGTAGGACCCCCCCGAGCCACTTGGGGCAGCGGGCGCAGAGGCGCCGCGGCCAGCTGGGGTGACAGAACAGCCCGCTGGCCACCAGCATGGTGTAGGGGAACATCCCTGAAAAAGCAGGGGGGCAGACTTAGGGATCCCCCCCAAGGCACCCCCTTCCCAGGCAGAGGGAGCTGGGGGCCCCTCCTCAAAATAAAAGGGCTCTAGGGGGGGCCCTGACCACGGTAAAGGGGATTTGGGGGGGGTGGAAGCATCACAGGATGGGGGTGTTGTAGTGTCCCCCCCAATTTGGGGGGTTTCTGGGGGTGTCTCTGCCCAAGGTAGGGGGGTTTGGGTGTATCTGGGTGCACCCCGCAGGACAGAGGGACTCTGGGGGTGACCCAGCCCAAGATAGGGGGGATTTTGGAGTGTCTGGGCGCACCCCTCAGGATAGGGGGACTCTGGGGGTGCCCTCTCCTAGGGTAGGGGAGATTTTGGGGGTGTCTGTGTGCCCCCCAGGATAGTGGGGGGGATCCTGGGGATGTCCCTACCCAGGGTCTGAGGGATTTTGGGGTGTCTGGGTACCCCTCCAGGATAGTGGGAGGTTCGGGGGGTGCCCCTGCCAGGGTCTGAGGGATTTTGGGGTGTGTAGGTGCCCCCGAGATGGGGATTTTTTTTGGGGTGCTGCCCCCCTCACCAATGCTGAAGAGCTGGGAGTTCATGCAGTGGAAGTAGGTGACGAGGCCGAGGCCAAGGGGCCGCGAGGCATCGAAGAAGAGGAGGAAGCCGGCCGAGAGGTCGAGGAGCAGCCCCCCGCCGTGCACCACCAGCCGGCTTGTCAGCTCCTCCGACAGCACCAGCCTGCAGGCAGCACCTTCAGCTTCCTCGCACAGCACCCTCCTCCTCCTCACCTTCACCCTCCTCACCCCTCATCATCCTCATCTTCACCCTCCTAACCCCTAACCATCCTCCTCCTCACTTCTTACCATTCTCATCTTCATCCTCTTCCTCCTCATCCCTTACTCCTCACCATCCTCATCTTTACCCTCCTCCTCCTCACCATCCTCATCCTCACCATTCTCTTCCTCCTCACCCTACTCACCCCTCCTCCACCTCACCCTTCTCACCCCTCCTCCTCCTCACCCTCCTCACCCCTCATCATCCTCATCTTCACCCTCCTAACCCCTAACCATCCTCCTCCTCACTTCTTACCATCCTCATCTTCATCCTCTTCACCATCCTCATCTTCACCTTCCTCCTCCTCACCCCTCCTTCTCATCACTTTCATCCTCTTCCTCCTCACCCTTCTCATCCTCATCCTCACCCCTTCATCTTCCTCCCATCCCCGTCCCCCTCCTTCTCCTCACTTGAAGGGCGCGAAGAGCCAGTGCCGGGCGAGGGAGCCCATGGAGTAGCCGCCCACCCAGTCTGCATCCAGCTTCTTCAGCCCCGCGATGAAGTAGACAATGAAGATCTGGAGAGGGAAGAGGTGATGGAGAAGGTGCTCCCTGGGGGGGACCCTGGTGGGTGGGGACAGGGGACAAAGGGTGCAGGCACCCACCTGGGCACGCAGCAGGGTGTAATTCCAGAGTGGGACATGGGCGTTCCTCTTCTGGGGACGGAGCAGCCCGTCCACGGAGCTGTGGGGACACGGGCGATGTCACCACCCTGCCACTGCTGGGGGGACACAAGCCACCACACCCCGGGGGACCTGGAGCCACAGGGAGCTGTGGAGACGCTGGGAACAGCCCCTGGGGACACAGTGACGTGGGAGATCCTGGAGTCTATGTCACCCAGCTCCACAGTGACACCAGACCCTGTTCCAGCCCCCAAACCCAGCCCCACGGTGACATGAGACCCTGTTCCAGCCCCACAGCGACACCAGATCCTGATCCAGTCCTACAAACCCAGCCCCATGGTGACACTAGACCCTGTTCCAATCCCACAAACCCAGCCCCACAGTGACACCAGACCCCGTTCCAGCCCCACGGTGACAACAGACCCTGTTCCAGCCCACGGATGCCACAGCCCCATGGTGACCCCGTTGTCCCCTGTGCCCACCCGTAGCGGTCGGCGCCCAGCAGGGCGAGCTGGAAGGCCAGCAGCCCGTAGAGGTAGGAATGGTTGTTCCAGGAGGTCTTGTCCAGCAGCAGGAGGTACCAGTAGGGCCCCAGGAAGGCAGCACAGCTCAGCCGGTAGCAGCACCCCAGCATGATGCCCAGCGCCCCTGCCACGCCGCAGCCATCGTCACCGTTTGTCCCCTCCTCTGGTCACAGTGCCCCTTTCCAAAGACCCCCAGCTCCTCCTGGTACCTGTGTCCTGGTCCCATTGCCCAGCCACCCTTTGCCATCCTGGTGCCCTGTCCTGTGCTCATCTCAGTGCTCACCCGTATCTCAGTGCCCATCCCTGTCCCCAGTCCCCATGCCCGTAACAGTCCTTGTCCCCGTCCCAGTCCCCATCCCTGTCCCTATACCTGTCCCCACACCCATCCCCATCCCAGTCCCTGGAACAGTCCTTGTCCCCGTCCCAGTCCCCATCCCTGTCCCAGTCCCCATCACCAGCCCCATCCCCGTCCCAGTCCCCGTCACCATCCCCATCCCTGTCCATGTCCCTGTCCCCGTCTCCCGTACCCAGGAACATGATGGTGTAGAGCAGGTACATCCAGTCGAGCGGCAGTGGGTGCAGGAAGGGCAGCAGCGGGAAGCGACAAACCTCCAGCCCGTCCAGGAACCGCTGGTCCAGGTGGCCCAGCCCGCGCTCCTGGGGCACGTCCAGCGCCATCAGCAGTCCTGTGGCACCCATGTCAGGTCCAGGGGTGAACCAGGGGCCACTGACCCCCGGCCTCTGTGCGGCTGTTGACGTGTCACTGCTGCACGCGGGGGCCCGCGGGGGCCCGCAGGGGCCCTTGGGCACCCAGGCCCCACTGAGTGTCTCAGTTTCCCCCCAGACACCTCAGTCCCCCATAACTCCTGGGTGTCCCAAAGCCTGGGTGCCCCCAAACACCCTCCTACCCCCTCAAAACCCTGGGAGCCTCCAAGTGCCTCGCTCCGTGCACAAACCTCCTGGGTCTCCAAAAATGCCTCAGATTCCCCTCAAACTTCTGGTCCCCCCAAATGCCTCAGCCCCCCCCTCAAACCCCTGGGTGCCCCCCAAACACCTCAGTCCCCCCTCAAACCCCTGGGTGTCCCCAAATACCTCAGACTCCCCTCCAATGCTCCTGTCACCGCAGCCCCCCCGGTCCCCCGCCCTCACCGAACGCCCCCCGGAAGGCTCCGAGCGCGGCGGGGTCCGTGGGCCGGTGCAGCAACCGGACGAAACGGTGCCAGCGAGTCAGATCCCGCAGCTCGAAGCCCAACAGGCGACGAGCCCGCCCGGTCCCGGCGGTCCCGGTCCCTTTACCGGCGGGGCGGGGGACAGGGGCTCTCCCCGCCGCCTCCCCCCGCTCCGGCCGCCTCCGCCGCGCGGACCCTGCTGGGGAGGGGGCGGGGAGACAGGTCAGGGGATCCTAAGGCACCGAGTCCCCCTCCCGGTGTCCACCCCGCCCGCACCGCCCGTACCCTCCGCCGCCGCCATCGCCGCGGCCTCGCCCACAAGTGACGTCACGACACGACCCACGCCCCCTTCACGCATGTGGACCCCGTGGCCACGCCCTACCAATGACGTCATCGAGTGCATCGACCAATCAGTGCCCCCCAGGGGAAGGCGCCCCGTCTCGGCGACGCCCTTGAGTGACGTCACGGCGCACGGCGCCTAATCAGACAGCGGCGCGGCGGCAGGGGCGGGGCGAGCAACCCCGCCTGAACACTGCGCTCTGGCCACGCCCCCTACGTGACGTAACCGAGGGCGCGAGCCAGTCAGCGCCGCCCCGACCCCTCCATCGTAGCCACGCCTCTGCCTGACGTTACTGAGGTTAGCAGCCAATCAGCGGTGGGAGAGGCGAGGGGCGCGCCCTTACCTCCCCGTTGGCCACGCCCTTCGCTCTGCCCACGCCTCCTCACCTGGCCACGCCCTCCTCCCACCCGGAAGCCCCCTGGGGGCGGGGTCAGGGTGGGGTCAGGGGTCGTCGCGCGCAGCGGGAGCGGAGCTGGACATGGTGGGACCTATAGGGGGCTATGGGGGGCTAGGGTGCCTGTAGGTGCCCATAGAGCACTTGAAGAAATGCTTTTAGGACGCCTACAGGGTGCTGGGTGGGATATGGGGCGCCTACGGGGGTTTATAGGGCGCCTATGGTGTGCTTTGCGGGTCTATGGGGAGCATAGGGAGTGCCTATGGGGTCAGGGGTGCCTATGGGGTACGTATGGGGCGCTAACAGGTACCCAGGGCGCTTGAGGAAGTGTCTATAGGGCGCTGGGGGGGGATATGGGGTGCCTGCAGGGGTCTGTAGAGCGCCTATGGGGTGCCCTAGGGGGTCTATGGGGTGCATAGGGGGTGCCTATGGGGTGCATAGGTGGTACTAACTGGTGACAGGATACCTATAGGGTGCTTAAGGAAGTACCTGTAGGGCACTGGGAGGGATATGGGGCACCTATGGGGATTTATGGGGTGCCCTGGGAGTCTGTAGGACACATAGGGGATGCCTATGAGGTCTGGGGTGCTTATGGGGTACATATGGGGAGCTAACGGGTGCCCAGGACACTTGAGGAAGTGCCTATAGGACGCCTAGAGGGCACTGGGAAGTATATGTGGTGTCTATGGGAGTCTATAAGGGGTCTGTGGGGTGCTTGGGGGGTGACTATAATCTGTGGGGTGCCTGTGGGGTACATATGGAGTATATAGGAGGTGCTAAGGGGTGACGGAGTGATTATAGGGCACTTGAGGAAGTGCTTATAGAGCACTGGGGCGGATATGGGTTGCCTATAGGGCGCCTACAGGGTGCCACAGGGTTCTGAGGGGCACATAGTGGGTGACTATGGGGTCTGGGGTGCCTATGGGGTACATAGGAGGTACTAAGGTGTGACGAGGTGCCCATAGAGTGCTTAAGGAAGTGCCTGTAGGGCACTGGGGTGGATACGGAGCACCTATGGGGGTCTACAGGGGTCTATGGGGTGTGTAGGGGGTGCCTATGGGTTTGGGGGGGCTAGGGCATGGCTGGAGTATCCCTATGGGTGCTGGGGGGTCCCTGCGGGGTCTGGGGGCTACATGTGGGCTCTGTGGGTGCCAGGGCATGGATGGAGGGTCCCTATTGGTGCTGGGGGTCCCTATGGGCTCTGGGCGTGCCAGGGCATGTATGGAGGCTCCTTATAGGTGCTGGGGGTTCCCTATGGGGTCTGGGATTCCCTTTGGGTGCTGGGGGGGCCCCTATGGGTCTGGGGGTGCTGTAGCAAGCCATGTGCGGCGGTTGCAGGCGGGCGTGCCGGGCAGTGTGTCGGGCAGCGAGGCTCCAGGCGGGGAGCGCGTGCGGGCGCTGCAGCAGGAGGTGGAGGGTGTCAAATCCATCATGACACGCAACGTGGAGCGGATCCTGGCCCGTGGAGAGAACCTCGAGCAGCTCCACTCCAAGAGCCAGGACCTGGAGGCCACGGTGCGGCTCAGAGAAACCAGGGCGGGCATGGGGGCACTGAGGTGGCAGAGGGTCCTCGAGGTGGATACGGGGTCCTTGAGGTGGCACGGGGGCCCTGAGGTGGATATGGGGTCCTTGAGGTGACACGGTGTCCCCGAGGTGGGGTAGAGGGTCCCCAAGGTGGATGGATGGTTCCTTGAGGTTCACATGGTCCTCCAGGTGGGCATGGTGTCCTATAGGTGGCACAGGGTCCCTGAGCTGGGATAGAGGTTTTTCTTGAGGTGCTACAGTGTCCCCAAGGTAGGATAGAGGGTCACTGAGGTGGCACAGGATCCTCAAGGTGGGCTTGGGGTCCCTGAAGTGGCACAGGGTCCTCGAGGTGGATATGGACTCCCTGAAGAGGCACAGGGTCCTCAAGGTAGGATATAGGGTCCCTGAGGTGGCACAGGGTCCTCCAGCTGGACACAGTGTCCTATAGGCGGCACAGGGTCCCTGAAGTGGCACAGGGTTTCTGAGTTGGGATAGAGGGTTCCTTGAGGTGGCACAGGGTCCCCAAGGTAGGATAGAGGGTCCCCGAGGTGGCACAGGGTCTCTGAGGTGGGATAGAGGGTTCCTTGAGGTGGCACAGTGTCCCTGAGATGGGTCCCTGGGTGGCAGGGGATGTCTCCGTGCCCCCCCTGAGTGCTGTCCCCGCAGTCGGAGCACTTCAAGACGACATCGCAGAAGGTGGCCCGGCGGTACTGGTGGAAGAATGTGAAGCTGCTCATCATCCTGGGCCTGGTTGGCACCATCATCCTCATCCTCATCATCCTCCTGGCCACTGGCACCATCCCCACCTGAGCCCCCAATAAAGAGATGAGACAGAGCTGTGTCTGTGGGGACACCAGGGGACAGCACAGGGGACATAGGAGGACATTGAGGGGATGCAAAGGGATGACACGAGGAGGACATGGAGGGGACACAAGGGAATGGTATGAAAGAACATGGAGAGGACCCAACACGATGACATGAGGGGAAATGGAGGGGACACTAAGGGTTGACATGATGACACAAGGGGACATGGAGGGGACACAAGGGGATGACATTGAGTGGTTGTGGAGTGGACATGGAGGAGGCATATAGGGATGACACGAGAGGACGTGGAGAGGGCACAAGGGGATGTCATGAGGGGACAGGGAGAGGACATAGGAAGGCATTAAGGGGACACAAAGGGATGACGCAATGAAGAGGGTACAAGGGGATGACAGGAGGGGACATGGAGGGGACACAGGGATGACACAACAAGGATGTGGAAAGGATACAAGGGGAGGACACGAGAACATGGTGGGGACGCAAGGGGATGACACTGAGGAGATATGGAGGGTACAGAAGGGGACGACATGAGGGGACATGAGGGATGAGGACAAGACATGGAGGGGATACGGGGGACAACCCAGGGGACACACAGACACAGAGGGGAACTGGTAGGGACGGAGGGGACGCTGGGCGGGG
>WAAB01001490.1:106460-178725 GCA_013389865.1 Piaya cayana | reverse complement strand
CTTCACTTCCCTTGACATGTTCAGCTCCAGCTGTGTCTTGACCTTCCTGACCTCATCCCTACACAACTGGACAGTGTCCCTATACACTTATCAGGTTACCAGTCCTTGCTTGCACTGCCTATGCAGTTCCCTCTTGTTCTTGAGTTTGACTAGCAGGTCTCAACTCAGCCACGCTGGTCTCATCCCTTTCCTGCCCTATTTCCTACATGTGGAGACAGGGTGCTCTTGCGCTTTATGGAAACCATCCTTAAATATTTGGAAGCTCTGTTCTGCCTCTTTGTCCCCAAGGACCTTGTCACAGAGAGTCCTACCAAGTAACTCCTTAAAGAGCTGGAAGTCTGCTTTTCTGAGATTTAGGGTCGTGACTACACTACTCGCCTGTGCCATATCCCTCTGGATGTAGAACTCCACCAGTGTGTGATCACTGCAGCCCAGGCTGTCTCTGATCCTAATGTCTCTGATGTGTTGACTTGTATTAGTGACCATCAGGTCCAGTATTGCATCCCCTTGGATGGGGGTCTATTAGTTGGACTAAGAAATTATCTTCAGTGCACTGCAGGAGTCTCCTGGATTGCTTATAGCTTGCCANAATGAAGACTGAGGCAAAAAAAGCCTTCTCCCCATCTGTTGCTATGAGGTCACCACTTTCAACCATCAGTGAGGGTACGCTCTCTTTAACCTTCCTCTTCTGATTGACATACCTGTAGAAGCCTTTTTTGTTGTTCTTCACTTCCCTTGACATGTTCAGCTCCAGCTGTGTCTTGACCTTCCTGACCTCATCCCTACACAACTGGACAGTGTCCCTATACACTTATCAGGTTACCAGTCCTTGCTTGCACTGCCTATGCAGTTCCCTCTTGTTCTTGAGTTTGACTAGCAGGTCTCAACTCAGCCACGCTGGTCTCATCCCTTTCCTGCCCTATTTCCTACATGTGGAGACAGGGTGCTCTTGCGCTTTATGGAAACCATCCTTAAATATTTGGAAGCTCTGTTCTGCCTCTTTGTCCCCAAGGACCTTGTCACAGAGAGTCCTACCAAGTAACTCCTTAAAGAGCTGGAAGTCTGCTTTTCTGAGATTTAGGGTCATGACTACACTACTCGCCTGTGCCATATCCCTCTGGATGTAGAACTCCACCAGTGTGTGATCACTGCAGCCCAGGCTGTCTCTGATCCTAATGTCTCTGATGTGTTGACTTGTATTAGTGACCATCAGGTCCAGTATTGCATCCCCTTGGATGGGGGTCTATTAGTTGGACTAAGAAATTATCTTCAGTGCACTGCAGGAGTCTCCTGGATTGCTTATAGCTTGCCATGCTACTTTTCCAGCATGTCAGGGTGGTTGAAGTTCCTGAGTAGGATGAGAGCTTGTGAGCAGGAAGTTGGCTCTCCATGACTAGGTGGCCTGTAGTATACACAAACCACAAGGTTCCCTTTGGTTTCTGTGTCAACTTATGTTGAAATAGTAATGCCCCTTGAGCCTGCTCAGCTGACTGTCCACCTTGGCCGCTTCTTTATAGGTTTGTGGAGCAGGTCTGAAAGGGTTCACATGTCCTTGTTATGTCTAACTCTTAACACATAGCAGTGCGCTCTGTCTCCTGTTGTCTCCGCCCTCTGTGCAGGGACTTTCTGCTGCAGCTTGACGGGAAGTGAATGAAAGAAAGGGTTTAAAGGACTGAGAGGAGGACAGGAGGGAACATCTCAGGTTCAGGGCTGTTGTTTTATGTTTTGAAGTGCTCTTCCAATGCAGATGGGGTTCTTGGTGGGAAGGGCACAGTGAAGAGCTTTCTCTTTAATACAGTGTGCATTTTATCTCTGCAGACTTCTTGCAGACTTAGTTTAAAGATCTTAGCTCAATACCATTAGTGTATCTCTGCTGAAGGCCCTTTATAAAATTGATTAGAAAGTGGGCTTTTGCATGTGTGTGTGTGGGCTCTAATCTGATTTGAGTCCGAGATGGTATCTTTAATTCAGTGCATCGCGGCAACTAACTCACGAACTTCACTGAGAGTCAGAGCCCCTAATTTGGTTTGAGAATACATTAGCAAAACGAGCTCAGAAGGTCCCTTTTCCTAGGGGGGCACGACTTGGAGGGGATTTGGGGGAGGATGGAAAAATTGACTTGACAGAGAAGAGTCATGGGTTTAAACAAGATCTTGGGCATGATATTCTTGCAGTGGTTCTCAAGCGAAAAAAAGAGGAAAGAGAGAAGATTGATTGATTGCTAGCCTTGCACAAACCATGGAGAACAAAGTGAACCTCACTTAAGGCTTAACCCTTTCTTCCCATGAAAACAGAGAGAACTTGAGTTTTATCCAGAACTGTTTGTTATCTACCCATTCCTTCATCTTGCTTTGTGGGCTTCTGCCTAAGGCAAATGCTAACAGTGCAGGGGTAATAGTATGCTTTTGCCCTGGTAGGTGATACATATTATCAAAACTTTTCAGACTGATCCAATTTGAAGTAAAATATTAAACCACGTCTCTCCTTCTTTCTTCCTTATTTCCTGAAATAGAAAGAAAAAAACACATTAGAAAGAAAGAAATACACCAGCATAGTTGGTGTTTGCAGCAGGGCTGTGAAAGCAGTGTTTTGCTGCAGGTGATATGTAAAAGCCTACCCGGGGGATCGTTAGACGTAGCAGAGTAGATATGTACATGCACTGCCGGCTTTTCAGCTAACCTTTGCTCTTCAGATTCCTTATTCCTGTAAGATACGTCTTGGGGGTTGTGTAGCATTCTGTATGATCCAATTGTTTGGTGGAGGGAGGACAATAAGAAGTCTCCGGATTCCTCCTGGCCCCTTTCTAAGAAAGGATTGTTTTAATTTAAGGACTTGTTAAAGTAAATGGGGAGTATCTCTTCTTAGATTCTGTTTGGTACTACAGAAATACTCAAAATAGGAGTAAATATTTAATTTGAAAATATAATTAGTGAGCTGTTAAACACAAAGTGTTTCCTGTGTTAAGTCAATTTTGTGGTTGAGGTCTTGCACACACAGATGTTAGAAGACTCTCAAGTTCTGCCACCTTCAGTAACAGTATGGTATTCCCCCTGCAGCTGGATCATATTTTATCCTGCCAGGAACATAGTAATTTTAGGATTTATTGCTGAAATTTTGTACCTTGGTACAATTCCATGTATTGCAAGTAAGCTTTACTGGTTTAGACCCAGTTTGGGCATTAATATTGTCTGACTTACATTTTTAAATAAAGGCTCTTAAATCATGTTTGCAAAGTACTTGAGAGATGCACACATGATTGCATAGTCAAGGCACTTGTGGACACAAATGACTAATATTGCTGCACCTACGTGGTTTTGAATTAAGTTGACCGAGCCACTGTTTTTGTAGTAAAAGTGCTTATTTTGTAGTTGCAATTCAGCATTTGTATTTGAAAATATGACTGTCTCTGTGCAATGCCATGTTACAGTTCTTTTAGGCAGAGTAACATCAAATTTCCAAACTTGAACATGTTGCAAAATGTTCAGTACAACGGTCCTTTATGTTATATGTTAACTGTCCATTGCTTGATTATAAAGTCAGCCAAGACCACAGCTGCACAGGGGACACAACAGATTCAGAGAAGATTTGAGTCCCTTCCTGTCAAGCTTTGGTTGCATTTTAGAAGAGAGCGCTGACTATGTTTTCTGGAATGAGGAATCACAAAACCAGATACCTCATAAATGAAAGGCTTTGGCAATAAGTCTTACTACTACCATTTGGTTATACAACTAGATAGATGACTTAATTCAAATGCCTAAGCTAATTCACCTTCCAATAACTATTTTCATCAGCCTTTATGCTCTTCAGATTCCACATGCTTAGTTGAAGTTCCTTTTTCCACTTTCTCTGGTGGACTGATGAGGTCAGCAGTTTTATTTCAGTAGTTTGCTCTGATGATCTTTATTTCTACACTAGTCTCCCCATTCAGATAACACTGCAGTGCAGAGAAATAATCCAATTTTACTTGATTATTAATAATTACTCTCAGCTGCTATTTTTTCAGTTGATTGATTAGAATAAACACTGCTCTGGCAGGATACACCAGAATCCATAACTCCCCTTCCTTCTCTAATGCTACTTCAGCTCTTGTTTCTCTAGGTACAATATGAAGTGGGGTGCTGTAATGCAGAGTGGCTTTTTAAAATGTGCCTTCTTGCTGTTTTATAACTATCTGTGACCAAAATTCATTTATCTGGATTGGTGGAAGTCCACAAGTCCTGTATAATGTCCTTGGTTTGCAAGTAGGTGCTTTTGCTAAACAGGTATATTTTCCACTGTTCAGGGTTGAAGCTGGAGGAAACAACTTCAATCTTTGTTTTCATCTTCCAACTGATCAGACTATTGGTTTGCAGGAAATGTGCTCTGTATTTACATATTTATGTTGCCCCATGTTGGACTTGTTGTATAACCCTCCAGCAGGGTTCCAGTCCTTTGGAGGGATGTCATGTTGTAATTGTGTGGGGTTTTTGCTGTATCATATCTGACATTTTCCTTCTAATACCTGGAAGGAGCACACCAAAAGACACTCTCTTAACAACTCATGGCCTGAAAGTTCTGCAGGGACAGAACTTTAAAGCATTTGCATATTTGTCAGGAGCTTAAACACCTTAGCTAAATTACGCACACAAAAAAAATTTAGGAAAATGAACATTGAAGTTCATGTTTGCACCATCTTTGTGCACAGTCAGGAGCAACCTCTCCCAGCACTGCAATCCAGTCTCTGTGGCTCCATTGCTGATACAGCAAGTTTTGTACAATATTTGCTTTCAATGCCAAGTGGTGGGCAGCGCTACAGTGAGTGCCTCAGGAAACAAGAACAGGCAGTTCAGGTGTAGCTGGGATGAGCAGTGGTTTTCCTACAAAATAGCTGCTCTTAACCCTGTGGACTGGAATTCTCTCTGAGGACATGGCCAGTGCAGCATGGGAGGCAGTTTTACTACTTGTAGCTGTTTTGATTTGCAGTTCGCATTTCTAAAATCATACTGGTTTAAGAACAGTACTATTTTGAGGATGAGAAGTGAGAAAATTGTTTGAACGTGGACAGAATTTCTCTCTTCTGTGCAGGCAGGACAATTGTCAGGGGCACCCAGAGCTAATTATCTGCTTATGATGAAACCTGAAGCAGGTTTAGGGAGATTGTTGTTGCTGAATTTTCTCTTTGAAGTGAAGCACACAGGGTGGATGAACCTGTCACATCTGGCAGCAAAGTGTCTTCCAAGAATGCTCAGGCCTGTGAAAATCACCCAGAGGTGGGAGATATGTGAACGGATGCACTGTACCCTATGATTTGGAGTGGTTGACTAGGGCCATCATTCTGTGCAGCGTTACTGGCAGGAGAAGAGTATTCATTAGTGTAAGTGGGGATTTCTGAGAAAGGCCCTCTTTTGGGAAAGATTTCATCATCTTGCTTTCCTTCCCAGGAACATTTGAAATAAAAGCTTATTTGAGAAGGAACAGCGAAGTACTAGAATTCATGTCTCCAGAAGTCCAGTGAAGGACATGGGATTGCTGCAGTGTTCAGCATTCAGATGACTCTTCAGATCCTCAAGTCCAGTTCCTGTTCAGATCAATAGAAATCACTATTTCATTTCAATAGTAGTTGGATCAAGGCTTAAATGAAGAGATAGGATAGTGTCCCAACTACTTGTGGTTTACTTCCACTGTAGCTACGAAATGCTGGGTAGGGCTCAGGTGACAGTAAGGTATTTATACTCAATTCCAACAATTTTTCCTCAGCAGGTTGTAAAATGAAGCATTGTTTTGTGGTGCACAGAGATGCTAAGAAGTAGCAATCCTTACCATGAGTGAATGAGAAAAGTTTCATTCAAGCACTTATCAAAATGGTTAAAACGTCCAAGTCAGTTTATGATAGGGAGTCGGGGGTTGTAGCTTCTTATCACATGCCAGCAGTGACGCAGAGGAATGGGGTAAAGTTCAAATGACACCAGATGGAAAAGCAGAGCCGGGTTTCTCCAGCAGCATTCAACTTTCAAAGCAGAGGGGATGAGTTTTGGCTACAAGATGCTCCTTGATACATGGGTAATCCATGAGTAGTGCAGGATGACCATTTTATATGAGTTGATGACACAGCTTCCATGGTACTCTTGGATTTCCAAAACTTTCACTATATGTAGGATTCCACATTTGCAGGTGTGATGGGTTGAGTCAAAAATCCACCTGCCGACCACCCAAACCCCCACAGTAGAATGCAGTCTCTCCTTCTCCCCCACTCCCCTGTACGAGCCCAAGGGAGAAAGGGAGAAAAAAGAAAGACTGAAAGAAAATACTACAAACAGGCAGACCGCAGCTGTAGTGATTTATATACTCATCTATTAACACTAATATACAACTAAAATACCATATATACATAATCAGAGAATAAGAGACCCCCAGAAGAAAGACCTCCCNCCCCCCCCCCCCACCCTGATTTATGTAGAAAATCGCATGGAATACTGGGAGATGTAGTTCCTTCTCAGCCACAACCTGGCTGTTCAGAAGGGTCCAAAAATCAAACCACTACAGCAGATGATTTAGAAGTAGTTTGTTTGCTAGTATCTGTGTCTCTACACTACCTGTCTGTACGGGATAGCATGAAGTGTCAAAACATTTCTGCATACGTTAGAACGTACGTGTTTCTGAATGCATGTAAATAGAGTAAAGAGAGCTGCTCAGTGAAGCACAAGCAGAGGGTTATGTGGAAGATACAGGGAGTGGAGCTACTTGAAAATTTGAATCTTACCTCACAGAATATTTGTTTTTTCAAAAAGCTGGCCACAACCTGAAATATAAAGCAGAGTGGAAATTCCAATAAAATGAGGAAACTTCTAAAAATTTGATTCATTATATTCTTGAAACAATGCGTGATTGGTCAGTCAAAGAATGCACAAGGCAGTACATGACAGGATAAAGTATTAGGAAAAAAGCAAAATCAAACATCTCACTTTCTTTAGGGTTGATTTAGAAATTTTACACTACAAAACATCACCAAAATTAACTTATTTTTATAATGAAACAGAATAGCATTTTTTAAAAAGAAAATTAATTGCTGATTAAAAACTTAGAGTGAAGTGTAACTGTGAAGGAGAATGAAAAAAATGGATTGTATGGAGGTGTGGTCAAGGAGGCAGCTGGTGTGTGAAACAGCACCTAGGGAGATGGAGATAGGATTAGGCAGTATTGGAGGTAAGGTTATTGTGTGTACTGGGTCACAGGGGATTGAGTTTAAAGTAGTCAAGTATAGAATGAGATCAGAATTATTCTGTATAATACAGGTAAGTTTGTGAAGCCAGTGTTTTATTCCTGTGGCTAGCTTGCACACAGGAAAGCACTAACTGCTCACACTCCTTACACAGGCAAGTCTTTGAGCTGCAGTCCTGAAGAGAGGTTCAAATTCTGGTGATAATCTGGAGCAGAGACCATCATGTAAGCACAGGGTTTATCTGTCCATTGTTCTGTTTATGCACTCATTTGCACGCTCCATGCTTTCAGTCATAATTGCTGACTATTCTCTTAATGCTCCTGAGAGGTAGG
This sequence comes from Piaya cayana, assembly GCA_013389865.1. Taxonomy (NCBI): domain Eukaryota; kingdom Metazoa; phylum Chordata; class Aves; order Cuculiformes; family Coccyzidae; genus Piaya; species Piaya cayana. Next base: position 171,195 of record WAAB01001490.1, on the reverse strand, counting down.
TCATTCAGGACCCTGCTTTTCAGTTGAAGAAACAGTGTCCTGGAGAGCTGCAATGACTTCATAGAATCATAGAACAACCAGGTTGGAAGAGACCCACCGGGTCATTGAGTCCAACTGTTCCTATCAAGCACTAAACCATGCCCCTCAGCACCTTGTCCACTCGTGCCTTGAACACCTCCAGGGAAGGTGAATCAACCACCTCCCTGGGTAGCCCGTTCCAATGCCCAATGACCCTTTCTGTGAAAAATTTTTTCCTAATGTCTAGCCTAAATCTCCCCTGGTGGAGCTTGAGGCCATTCCCTCTTGTCCTGTCCCCTGTCACTTGGGAGAAGAGGCCATTACCCTCCTCTCTGTAACCTCCTTTCAGGTAGTTGTAGAGAGCAATAAGGTCTCCTCTCAGCCTCCTCTTCTCCAGACTTGCTGAAGTCTACGAGAAGATTACTGTTGAGGATGGAATTAGACTTTGGGAGTTTTTGACTGTACTTCCCTGCTCTGTGTTGTGAGTACAGAGCCGGTGACTAGGAGTTGTAACACAAATATGGGTCCTTAGGCTGTGTTTGGGACACCGATGCCTAACGGTTGATGACACATGATCTAGGTGTAGAATGTTCCCAAAAACTTTGCTCCCAAGAGTGGGCATAGAGACAGATCTGGAAGAGCAAGGTCCACAGCACAGACCTGGCCAGAGAGAGGTGGATGTGGGACACAGGCTTAGTTTGCCAAGGGCAGAGGAAACTGAGAGGCTGGGCACACGGAGCAGATGAAGTGTAAGCATGTGGAGTTATAGATCCTGTCTTTATGCATCACATTGATTTAATTCAGTGTGTTATACTTAGCATTTTGTTTATATAATGTCAGGGTGTTAAATGGGTTTATTTATTTTTAACTCATGGATGACTGGCAGTTTCAATCTGTATGCTGTCTGATAATGGAATGGGAGAAATTTGTCCAAGTCTGGTGAAAGATCTTTGTCGAAGGATCTCTGGAAATTGAGAGAGATGCACTTTCTTGACAACTCATATTACCGTGTTACCACGGAGCTAAGTCAAACACAGATAGACTGTGCAGGCAATGGTGACCACCGTTTGCATGCATTGGTTGTGTAATTTTGTGGTGCATGTTACATTTCATTTAGGAATTTAGGCAGGAAAAAGAAAAGGGGACAAGGTGCACTCTGCATCATGCAGTAGGAGTCTGGTGCAAAACCAGCCACCTGGTGAAGTATTTTACATGTCCAGAAGAGCTTGGGACTTGAAACTGTCTCATAACATATGGCCATGTGTGACCTCACCGTTGGTGGCCGCTCACTGATTAGCTATTTGTGCTGTGTTTCCCATTGGAGGCAGAGTTTGAGTGAAACCAGTTCAGGGTTTGGCAAAAGATTCCATGATGTAAAGGGTGCTGCATTAGACGCCAACACCTGCCAAAGATCCATCCCTTCCCAAAACCTCTGGATACCCCTTTCTTTTTGCATCACTACCAGATGCTCCAAAGGTAGTTGCATTTCCTACTATACTGAAGAATCCAGCAGGAACTAAGAGGGTTTCCTTTTTGCAGGTTTACACACAGCATCTTCCATCCAGCTCTAGGGCTTACTGAACCCCAGTGGAGCTAGGCTAAAGAACTCATTTCAGAAATGACCCTGTTTGCCCTGATGGGTTTGCAGTGCTCACTGCTGGCTTGTCACCAGACATTGATTTCCATTTCCTATTGCTCTGGACTGTTGCATGGTTCACACAAAGTGAGCTCAGTATGTCTGCTGTGAACTGTTTGAATTGTCCACTGGAGAGAACATCTCTAGCTTTCAAGACCTCCCAACATCAAAATATTTGGCTAGGTAGTGTTGTAAATGGGTATATGCTTCTGCCTATCTTTACCCTTTGTCCAGCTTGCTCACACCTTATGTTCTGCATGTATCTCTTCCCTGTCAACCCAGTGCTGTCTGTCCATCTCCTTGTCTTTCTGTGTATCTAATGGAGGCTGGTAATCCCGTTAGGTGCTTGCAGCAGGCGCTGCCGAATTTGCTTGCAAACGCCTCTGCCAGGTCGAGTGTCATTGCCAGCAGCGCTCTTGGCGGGATGAAGGTTGCATTAGTGAACAGTAATTGAAATGCAAAATAACATTTTGATCGAGCGAGCAGGCTGTTTATTTATCAGATCAATAGCCAAAATGCCCCATCTGGAGAAGTCAGCGTGATAATAAGTGATAGCATTCCAAGGGCAAAGGGAACAAGCACAGTGGGAAGGACATGCTGGCAGGGTGAGCTGGTTTGAGTTAGGTCACACTGGGCTGTCATTTGCTGAAACTTGCTTCTTTTTGGGTCTGTTCTTTGAAGAGGGTAGCCCCCCCTGCTAGTAGCATCTGAAAAGTGTTCCAGACCTCTGGACAGAGAACAAACCGGTAATAAATAGGAGTGCAGGCATATGTTAAATCATGTGAGGTCCTCTCCCTCTAGTGCTCTGGTAGACACAGGGCTGTGACTCAAGGTGCAGGCTGTGGATGACGTGGCTCAATTAGGCAGGGTTTGTTTGATTCTTTGTTTTTGCTTTAGTGCAGTATGTTTGCCATAAAGATCTGACCACTCACACTGATGATCTGGAAATATGAAGTCATAGTCTGGCTCCTGTACCAAAGTTGCTGGAATGGTACCTAGGTACATTCCACATAATGAAGAAAGGAGAGATGTGGGCGGGTGTGTGTGAGGGAGGAGTTTGTGTGTAGTTGCACGATAAATTTACTGTACTAATACATACCTCCTATACAAAGATACTCTGCAGAATAAAGTTATGTAGCATTTAAGCCTGTCTCAGAAAGGTGTTCTATGAAAGTATAGAAGCAGCTGTATAGCTTCTTCATGGATGCCTGTCTGCCTATCTCTTTTACTGTGCCTATAGATTTTTGCTTGTCCTTAGGTAGGGACACTTAAGACAGGGAATATGAAGCTTAGCTTGAAGATCTTACAAGGTTGTAGTTTTTTTCATTCATGTCTCAAAATATTAACAGGGAAATGTGAAAACTTACTGGGATGAAGAGATAATCTATTCACCAGACAGAAAAGAATATGTGGAGGTGGGATGGGAGGCCAGGATGTAATCACATTTAGTTACATTTTAAAATAGTGATGCCCATTTGGGAGGAAAATGGGGATAATTTCAAAGTAGTTTGCTTTAGACTTTGTTTGGGATGGGTTGTTGTTTGTGGAGATTTTTACCAAAAGAAATGTTATGTGGAGTGTTGGGGAAAATTATATACTTGTTTTGTTACACAGCTTTTTGTCTAAAGAGTGGTTTGTTGGCCATAGTCTCCTCCTTATCTCTTGATTCAGGGAAGAAAGAAAACAGCACACTGTGGAGCTGGGCTTGAGTGGACTGGAAGCTACTTAGTCAGTCAAAGGAAATGGGGACAGTCTGGAGGATAGATGAATGAAGTGAATTTTTAGAATGGGTCATAAGGGTTTGAAGCTGGAATTTGGGTCAGCTTCATCTGGGTACTTACTATATGCAGTTTATGATAGGAGATCTGCTAAATACCCACCAAAGGTGGGGTTTTAAAGACTTGGCAAAACTGAACCATGAGGTTATCTTAAATAGAAAGCTAAAGATAATCCTGTATGGTACAGCAGTCTAAGATGTGCAGAAGGAAAGCAAGTGTTTCCATGTGTCATTTATTCTCAAACCTGATGGTTTTATTAGCTTGAGAGAAGCCTGGTCTACAGTTACCTCTGTCATGTACTCCATTTCTCTACTTTTTCAAGTGCTGTATCTCAGCCCCACTGTGTAGCATAGGTTCCTTGTTTGTCCCTGATGCCATGCAGGTCTTCTCTTTTGCTTCCATCCTCCCTGACAGCCCAATTCACTCCCACCCTTTTCCAATGATTCTGGAACATCTGCCCTGTAACAGATATGGTGTTTGACCTCACATTGTTATCTTGCATTGCTACTGTATCATCTTAGAAATGCTTTCCAGAGTCAGGGACAAAAAAAGATTTCAAACTGAAAAGCACTAATTGTCCATTGTTGTTTTCCATGCTGTAATTTATGTTAAACTAATTTTCAGTCAGTTTTTCAGGACCTGTCTGGTTTTGAATAATGTTTCTAATGATGAGGCACTTAATTATAGATTTCTCTGAGAGCTACAGGTGGAATCTCAGTGAAACCCATCTATTCTGTCTGAATTGTCTTGGCAAGGGTGGGAGAAGGAGGCAGAGTCCCAGCACAACTTCTAAGTTTTGAAGTGTAAGAAATGGAAAGCCTTAAAAAACCTGGCAAAAAAACCCCCAAGAATAGAACCCCCTCAAGCACCAGGTCAAATTTGGAGAAATCCTAAATGTATCCAAGTTGGAGAACACACAAATTCAAATTTCATTCAAATTTCGTCTGAATAAACCTCAAGTCCCCTTTCAGTAAACTGGCATTCATAAAGGAATGTTAATTCTTAAATCTCTTTTCACATTGGTTTCTAAGATGCTGTCCCTGATTTGTCTCTCCCATCCTGTCTCTTTCCTCAGACACTTACAGGAATTAAGTAATACCTCTGAGTTTCTCTTCTTTTCCTACAATTGTTCATTATAAATTGTAGGCAAGATTAAAGGGAGGGGTGCCTTCAGTGGGTATCTTGAAATGCAAGGAAGTGCAGGATGAAGAATTTGCACTGGTGGCAATTTTCTTTCAGAAATGCTAAGAGAGTACTCAGTGAAAGGAAAGGTCTATATGAGATGAGATGACATCAGGCTGGGATGCAAAAATAAATGTGATATGAATAGCAGTGTTGGAGGTTTTCCTTTCCCTGCCCAGCTGAAAAGGTGAAAGCAGAATTCTGACGTACAAGTGTTTGAAGTGTACTTTACTGAGCATGTTGTTGTATGAGTCTCATTCACAAATGTCTGAAGGACACTCAAGGTACGAAGACAGATAGAGATTATAAGTGCCCTATAAAGGCAGTGTATAAAGGCAGACATTCAAGAAGAAATGAAGGTCTAGCTGAGCATTTCAACAACAATTCAGATTTGGCTTTGCTGTCTGCAGGCAAAATTGTTGAACTGGTGTGAGCAGTTTCACAGATGTAGAAATAGTAAGGTAGTAAGGGAGAAAAAGTGGTGGTAGAATGTCAATAAATAGCGAACAGCAAGTCAATCCTAGTCCCTATTTTGCTGTGATATCAACAGTAAGTATAAGCAAAAAGTATTAGCTCAAGTACTAGAGCAATTCACCCTAGGGGGAATGCCATTAGTACACCAGAGGGCAAGGTACCTTCAAAAGGCAGTGTGTTAATAAGAGAGTGAACTGATAATGAATGGTTGCACCTCCAGATTAATTGTCACTTCATCTATGCAATACTTATCATTTACTAACAAGAGTGTCATTCTAAGGGTGAAGAGAAATTACAAGGAAAGAGATGAAGGCTAGTAGGAAATCTGTAATGTCTTCTGCCCGTAAGAAGTCTTTGTTATTTATTAAGCAGTCTCCAGACAGTATGCTGCGGCAGCTTTCATCAGCATGAGCTAACTTGGGCTAGAGATCTACCGATATGTAACTGGGCTCTGGTTATGCAACGGGTCAAAGGGATAAAATATCTCCTTGGCATTAGACAAGCAAATACTATTTGTGTAAGAGCCAGTATATGAGCACTTGGTGTCTCCATCTTTTCAGCTTGTGGAAGAGCCCAGGTTGGGCATCCATCCTCCTTGCTGCACAAGGACTATGTTCTCCCAGTCTAATGGCAGAACCAGTCTCATACAGCAAGAAACTTCAGTAGATCTCATACAACCCAGTTCTCTTCAGAAATACCAGTGGAACTGACCACTGGAGACAAGTGTCTAGATAGGCTCTTGCAATTGGGAGCTGTGGGTCTTTGCTGCCTTCCTTGCATATTTTGAGTGACTCAAAAGTTCTTCCCCTGAACCATCATCAAATTATAAGCAAATTTAAAAAACCCTCTTCAGAACAAGGGTGAAAGGAAGGCCAAGTGTGATGCATTTTTACAGAATAAGCCAGGTCCAGATGCCCAGCAAAGCCAAAAGCAACAGAAAATGGTTGTAATTGGATAATTACAATAGAATGTAATAGAATGTTGTAGCTTTTTTAGAATAAAATGCTGACAGTTGGACCTTGTTACAACCTGGCAGGCCAGGTTGTGAACTGCAGATTGGTATTCATGCTATGGAGTAGAAGTCACACAATGCTTTCCACTCTAAAATGCAGAGCAAGCTTATCAGCCTTCTGCTAAGCTATGGTTTATATTTGTTCCAACGACAAATATATAGTATTTCTGTGAGTATATTACAGACAACTGCCTTGCAGACAGGCTGTCTTTGGTTTCCTGTACTCTACAGAATAGAAGCATAACTCACAGAAGCCAAAAGGGGCCACAACTAGCAAATGTGGCAGAAAACTTATAAATCATATCTACACTCCAGAGAAAAATATTTAGATTGATCTGAGGTTCTGACTCTCTTGTCCTTTATAGCAACGCAAAATACAGTGATTTAAACAAAAAATTGTAAAGCCTGGTAATGCAGTGATTTATGTTTATGGCCATGCCCATCGTACATGTGCTACACAAATTCTTGCCTACCCCAGAGAGAGTTTGCCTTGGGAATAGGATATGTTCCTATGTGATAGAATAAGCCTAGAAAACCTTTCTGGAGTGTGGCTGGTGTGGCCGAGTTATCTGCAGTTATCCACTTATGTAGAGAAGAGCTGTGAGTAAAGATGAGGAGTCTGGAGATGATGTCTCTGATTTGAAGTCCGTATTGAGTAGGAAAGGAGGAGAGGCTGGTGGGTATGCTGACCTCTTCCTCTCCCTCTCGTGGAGAGGTGGGGATGAGCATGCATGTGAGCTGTCCATGGTAAGAGCAGGTCATCCCGCAGGTGTGGGCATCTCAGCTCCATGGCATTAACTCTGCATATGTGACCTAAAATTACACTGGGTGTTATTGCAGCTGTCACGTCTAGCCCACCACTTGGAAAACATTATTTATTTCAGTATCCTGTATCTAAAAAAAACACCTGACAGAATTTGGCTTGTTACTGGAGTTGCAGTCACTGTTTGAGAAGCTGATCTATTACATTGTTTGTCAGCCAGCTGTAGGCTGCAAATCTCTCTCATGTTGCCCACAAAGGACACAAAGTCTGTGTTGCCCAAATGGCATCATGGCATGATAGGCACACCTCACTTATAGATACAGTGCAGGTTTATGCCATCTAGGCAGACAAATACTGACAGCAAAAATAAACCTGTACCAGAGAAGAGGTTGGATGCTTTCTATCTTTTTAAATAAATAAAGGGTGTTTCTGCAGATTAAAGCTTCTTTGGTCTTCCATGGTTGCTTTAAAAATGTCTATGGAGTCCAAAGCGTGCTTTTGTCACAAGCTGAGGCCTGAAGTGAGCAGGTTTGTACTGGAAGTCTTCTTAGGTTTTGTCAGTATATACTGTGAGGTCTTCCTATTCATGGACTTACAGGCTAAAGTACAGTTCCACAAGCATAGACATAGGGGACTTGGAAGTTACAAGCTGTGCAGGCACCTGACCTGCAGGGGTTTTCAATTTTATGGTAGATCTTTAAGAACTTTAAAAAATGAAAATTTCATTCTGTCTGGAATCCACATCCAGCTGTGAGAATTGCCCAGAAAAAGCCAATTTATAACTTTTTGCATTTTTCCTTGAGTCCAGAATAGAGAAAGTTTTGCATGAGGAGACCCTGAGTGGTTTCTCTCTCTCCTCTTCCCTAGGCTGATACTAGACCTAAAATTATATTTCAGCATTCATTTTAATGACAAATTCAGTCCTAGTGTTTGAAATCTCCAGTGTGTTGGGCTGGTGAGTTTGTGATTTTATCAGAAATTACTAGTGAAGAAACTGACCTACATGGCAGAACTTCTGATGTCCATTCCCTACCTTCCTCTAGGAGACTGGAGTATAGCACTGAGCTATCTTTGCCTTTCCTGTTGAAGATCATGTAATTTGGGTTTCCTTCAGCACTTAGATGTTCAGATGACATTAAGTTACTGAATTGTGGATAACTTCAGCTGATAGAGCGCTCCTGGTCAGAAAAAGTTGCCTTCTGTTACAAAGCTGGATATTTTTCTGGCTGTCTTGCTAAGCAGGTGTGAGTAGTGGGCCTTGTTTTCTCTTGAGTCAGGTGAATACCTATAGAGAGTACTAAATTCCTTTAATTTTCCTATCCAGAAGTGAGGTAAAGATGTGAACATATCTTCAAAATTTACTATTTCTGGCAAAAATAATCTCAAACATTGTGCAATAACATAGTCTTATCTGTGCCGAACCCAAATTTTTAATCCTTGAAGTTTAAAAAGGGAAGAAATTGAGGCAAATATTTACTGCCTTTATTTTATAACACTAGTCTTTTTTGTCCCTTTCTGTTCCTGTCCATCTAACAGTCTTATTATCATAGTTCCTTATCATAGCTGTTGCTCTCAAGAGAGCATTAAACCTAGGAGCAGACCAGCTGCTTATAGAAAAATGGCAAAAGAGGAAAGGCTGGAGAATTGGAGAAACTTGTAATATTAACTCACTATCGCTGCCCAGGGGAGATAACGCTAATGGATAAAAACCAAAAGGGCAATCTTGACTTGCTCTAAACCTCTTATTTACATCCGGAATGACTGAGATCAGAGCATGCTTCTCTGAGGGTAGTTATAGGCATGTAAAGGCCAACAATGTTGTTAGTGATAAACAGCAGTGGGTTTATGAAACAGGAGTACAGCAGACAATAACCTTTCTTGATACAATTAGATAATTAGTGGGCAAAAGGAATGTAGTGGATAGACTGTCTCTGACCATGAGCTTTTGACACAATGCTGTGCAAGATCTTATTAGGGAAATTAGATCAAATTGGTTTTGATACAAATCCTGTGAAATGAATCATGGATTAGCTGATGGAGTGTCCACAGAAGGGTTAGAGATATTCTTTATCCTTCTGTAAAGGTAGTGTGCAAAAGGCCAGTGTTTTGGTTTTAAATATTTATTAGTGACCTGTAGGAAAGTGTAAAAGGCACAGTTCCCAATCCAACTGTTAACAGATCTGGAAGATACTAGGGAAAAAAAAAATCAGAGTAGAAAAAAGTAGAGCTAGGCTTTAAAAAATGAACCTTAGTAACAGGCTTTGGTAAAACAACTGACAATTAGCAGTGTGTGGTTTAAAGATGTTACTGGACCTACTCTGGAATAAAGAGAATCTCTAAATTTCATGTTCTGCAGAGCATGGTGGCAAAAGCAGCTTATATTCAGAGAGGTCCCAGTGGCTATCAAATGATGTGAGCTGATGTGCAACCTAACGTGTGGTAAAGCTACTGTGCAGTTGGTCCATATGTCTTCCTGGCTGTGTGCTTTCCAGAATGACTCTTCCCTGTAGTGTTGTGGCATCACACTGTGCGATTCAGGGCACCTTGCTGGAAGAGAGACACAGGCAAGTTGGACCAAATCCAGAGCAGGGCCACAAAGATGCTAAAGGGATTAGAAGAAATGACCTATGATGAGGAAAGGTGAAAAGAACGAAATGTTTAGAACCTCTAAGCCTGTTACATGGGCACAGAAATAGTAACGGAGTTTCCTGTGCCAGCACGGAGGAGAGTTGGATCAAGTCTCTCTCCTTTTACATTCCTGTAAAGGTAACTAGAGCTGAGCAAAATGGCTGCTCATCACTTTGAACTCTTTGCAAAAAACATTTAGCTGTTCTTCAAGTTCAAAATGTTGTATTTCATTCTCAGGGGACACTCTGAGTTGGTATAAAAATTACCACAGGATATCCATGAGACTTGCAGAAAGTCAGAGCTGGTGAAGTTTAACTCAATGTATGCTGCTTAGGAATAATCAACTATGCAAGTTGGTCCAGAAGCCAGAAAAGAAAAACGTAAATTCTGGAATGGCTGTAGTCACTTTAGCTATGATCTTTTATTCATCTTAGTATTTAAGGCTTTTGCCTCTAAAGCATAGGTTCACATCTAACCGGAACTCAGTATGTATTACTGTCTCCTGGAAGGGAATCTGACAGTATAGCTCACCTCCTTGTTGTGACTTTTTCATAGCATTGTTCTCTGTCCACTCTAAACATTACAATTCCAACTCCTTTTACTGTGGAGTTCCTTAGTGCAGAACGGTGTTTTTTGGTGGTTTTGCCTTCCATTTAGACCCTAATCCCATATCACTGTGCGCAGTGATCTTCAGATTTTTATTGCAAAGGCACTTCTCAGGTAGGGAATGGTTCTAGAATCTGGCCAGTACAGCAATTTTCAGCTTTGCTGTGGGATGCTAAGAACTGGTCTCAGCTAGGAAAGCTTCATCTTCTTCCACACAGTCAGCTGGCATTGCCACAGGAGATCTGCAGTCTGTCTAGGTGCCTGCAGCAATTATTCCTGTAGCTACTCCATGGCCTCTAGTCCAGTGTATGGCCCTCGAGGCAAGCCATGGACGTTCATCAAGTCATCACGCACTCTCTGAGATGGACCAAACTCTGAATTCCTCTCAGGTAACACCAGGCAAAGCAGCTGAGGAACGCGAGATGCCTGCTTGTACTGTCAAGGTCAACAGTATTGCCAAATAACAAACTTGACTGATCGATCCCAGAGATAGGACATGAGGTCAAACATCAAGGATGAAACAGAGAAGAGAAAATTAGGAGATACTTGGGTCAAATGAGATAATAAGGATGCAATACAATGAAGTTGCTGCATATCAAGCATGTACATGCTATCAGCAGACACACAAATGCCATATATATGCGTGTGGACTCCTGCCTTGCAGTATCACAAAATGTTTTGTCCTGTCCCCTGACAGGTTTGACCTCTTGGCAGAAGGAGTTGCCACAAATACCAGGTAAACAGACTGAAACTGAAATAGAAATAACCCACACGACCATGGTGTGGTAACTTTAAACCAATAGAGCTTCCAAGAAGAAAAGTTAAGCATCCCCAGTCAGTCAGATTTCTTTGGACATGTCATCAGTAAAATGTGTGTATTTAGGTTTTCTTAGAAGCCTTTGACAAATGATATTGCTGAAGGGAAAATTTAACCTCTCAGATTAATACTATTGCCAATTAAAAAGTCTGAGATAGAAAATAAAGGGTAAACATGCCCAACCTAGAAAAGAAAGAGAAGTCAGTTTTCAGCATGATGAGGGGTAACGTGAATCACCCACAAAGATGAGTGTTGTAGTGGTTGCTCCATGTGTTAATGATGTGGGAAGTGGATACACAATGAGACTGCACATGGCATCAAATTATCAAGGAAAAATTAAGGACTGCAGTGGATCCTAATAAAGGTGGGTGCACGGAGAGTGCAATGTTAGATGAAATGCACTGTTGACTATTGTGAAACATTGCACACCAGAAGGCATTAATTTGATTTTTCCATACATCTCAATGGATTCTAAATTAACTGTAGCAACTCAGGAAAAGATCTGAGGATTGCAGTAAGGAACTTGCTGATGTTCTCTGTTGAGGAAATGACAAAAATTTTAGTTTTATTTTAAAGAGAAAAAAGCAAACAATGTAAGGAGTTATGTAATAGGTAGGCTGAAAATAACACTGAAAATATGGTAACATCAGCAGGCAATTGATGGTGTGCCATTGTTGTGACTACTGTCCAGACCTTCAGCTGGAGAAGTGATGGAGTGGTGCCAGATTCATGCTACTGAGGAGCTGGCTCATTGAACTCTCTTCTGGACTGAACAGAAATAGCCAGACTAGAGGAAGTTCAGAGATGGATGATGAAGCAGATAAGAGGTCTGCAAAAACTTCTGCATAAAGAACAATTATGTTAGATGATTAAGAGCTGAAGGAGGAGAGTATGGCAAAAGTACATTTCCTGAGAAGGAGAGTTAGGAGATGTTCAGAGAACCTGAAAGGCTGCAAGTACAGTGTAGGATAATGAAAGTGGGATTTTTTGTTTGTTTGTACACCACACAAGTAATCCCTGAAACTCATTGCCATGAGATACCATAAAAGCTATCACCGTTCTAAAAGCATACTGACAGTTTATATAAGGAGTAAGATTATCTGTGACTAATATAAATAAGAAGAGCTTGCAAATTTGGTAAAGATGCAGTCCTTTCCATATACTTAAGAGTATAACCCTCTTTCTAAGAAGTGAGAATTTGAGAGAAGCATCTCCATGCAAAAGCTGTATACTAGTAAACAGAAGAAAGATTAAGATTTATGATTAAGCCTGATGAAACTTTTGGCCAGATGATTTACCTTCAGTTTTTAAGTTTCCCTTTTAATGATGATAGTGAAGCAGGGAGGGGGTGGGGTGGAGAAGGAATCCAACATGAAAATTAATTAAAGACTCATCCAATTAATTAAGCATCATCCAGGTTGGATGAGACTTTGAGCAACCTGTTCTAGTGGAAGGTGTCATTACCCATGGCAGAGGGGCTGGAAGCAGATGATCTTTATGGTCTTCCAGCCCAAGCCATTCTGTGATTCTATGACTTCTACATGTATTACAAATGAAAATTCAGTCTTAGCAGGTCCTTTCTGCAGGGTCTGCTAGTGGACGTTTTGCCTAGAGCCAGGGTGGCACATCTTGAACTAACCAAACATGTTTTCCACCTGGACTGCCAGAGACAGGCTCATTTCTTTCTAAGTTTTCCCAGTGGTAGATTGGGCTATGGGTACATTGTACCTCATTAGCAGTGATGCGCCTTACCAGCATCACAGCTTGTGAACAGCCTGAAATTATGTTCTACACGAATAGCCTTGTCTTTATATTAGTGTGAGTTTGTGGGAGTAAATGGGCTATTCTTAGTGAGTTGTACTCCTGTTCCTGAAGTAGAAGGACTTGGATGGGGTTAACTGCCTGAGCCAACTGGAATTGAACTGAGGTGGGAAAAGGAGGCTTCTCTTTTGACCAACCTGGAGCTGGGTTTGGCCAGGAGGCCTATGAGTGCCTTTACTCTTTCCCCACAGGCTGCTCGGCAGAATGGCCACAGAGGACCGGCACCTCTCCTCTAGCTGTGGGTCCTTCATCAAGACCGAGCCCTCCAGTCCATCTTCTGGCATCGACGCCATCAGCCACCACAGCCCAAGTGGCTCTTCCGACGCTAGCGGTGGCTACGGCATCGCCATGGGTGGCCATCCCAATGGCCTAGACTCACCACCCATGTTCAATGGCACAGGGATTGGTGGTGGGTCCTGCCGCAAGCGCTACGATGACTGCGCCAGCGCCATCATGGAGGACTCACCCACCAAGTGCGAGTACATGCTCAATGCAATCCCCAAGCGGCTGTGCCTGGTCTGTGGGGACATTGCTTCGGGGTACCACTACGGCGTGGCTTCCTGTGAGGCATGCAAAGCCTTCTTCAAGAGGACTATTCAAGGTATGGTGGGAAGGGGGGGAAACTGAGACTTTTGCTCAATAGCAAAAAAGGGAGGTGGCCACAGACATTGCTGAGACTGTAGCCCAAATTCAGATTCTCTCCTGTATTCATTAGGTTGCATATTCCACATTATTCACAAGGTCAGTGATGCCCATGACACACGTTTTTATGGACAACACCATGTCATATAAAATGGGGAAAGGGAGGGTGAAGGTAGTGCACCTAACCCTCCATCCTTTTGTGTGCTTTGTCTCTCCTCCTGCTCAGCCATGTGAAGTTAGACTTTGCAGTGGTAGGAACCTTTGCCAAGTTCCTCACCCGACTGTCTACCACATCTGGATATTTGGCCTAGTGGAACTTGCTGCCTCTGCTAGTGGCACTGACACCCTAATAATGTGGCTGCTAGTGGAGTTAGGCCTGGAAAAGATATGTTTTGTGCTATGAAGGTATTTTTAAGTCCCATTAGAAGAGAAAGCCTTGCCAAGAGATGTCATCTCTTTTGAGATATCTGCATCTTGAGATGATAACTCCAGCATTATAAGAGTAGACAGGTTCTCCCTCTGTCTTGCCAGTCATAATTTGTAGCCATGGACTCCATACAGACCACAACACAAGGCTGGACAGGGCACTTGGATGAGACTAATCCTGTGTTCCTCCTTATCCAGTTCCACTAACCCTTTTAATTAAGATGCAATTTATTTGAAGATATAGTATTTAGGCAGTGAGGGAGAGATACTCAGTTTTTGGCAGTCTTACTAGGGATGAGAAAGTCCTCAGGTAATTTTGAAAACCTCAGTGCATGTATGTGTAGATGAATTGCAGTGCATTGTGCCTGCAAGTACAATTCACATATGAGGTATATGACTGTTCCCTGACTGCCAAAGGTGTGCTGCACACGTGCACACACACAGGTACAACAGTATAGCCAAAGGTGTGAGTGCGTCCAGGCCAGCTGCAGTGTCCACAGGTACTTGGGTGTACTTAACACAAGCAGGCACCATGCGAACTAAGATACCTGGATGTACAGATACTATCTTTATTTCCTACGCTCTCTAACTGGAAAAAAAGGCAGGATCATTCACTTTCCATTGTAAAGTGTAGTGAGTTTACCCAGCCATGGTAGGTTGACTGGAGACAATGTCCAGTGAGCAAGCAGCTGTGGCTGTTGGCTGGGCTCAACATACCAACACTTTCTTGTCTCCTGTGAAATAAAAGAATGTTAACTCACTGGGGATGTTCAACTCAATGGACAGAGCAGCACAAGGTTCAGTTCATCCCAGGTCTCTGCAGAATTGACTATTTCTAACTTAATTTCTTGGATTCTCGAGTCTGTCCTTACTATTATCCGGCTGTGGAAATAATCACTCTGTATTGTCCCACTGACTCTTCTGAAGCCATGGACATTAGCATATTCCCTGGCCGGGTTTCTGTGGTTTGTCATTGCTGAATCTACTGTGATTGTATGTGAACTTTTATTTGCACTTCTGACTGTCAGTATTTACTCTCCCTCCTGCGATACTTGGACCCATTCCAAGTCTTTCTTTTTAACACATGCAGGTGCTAAAGGAGGGACAAGGTAGTACTCTGAAGCAAAGTCCTAAGGGCTCCTTATATAGGAAGAGTCTGAAAATCTAGCTCCTCATGAGATTGATACTGGAGCACTTCTGTGGTGGAGCAGAAGAGAGGTCTAATCTGGAGAGAGAGAAAGACCTAGGAACTTTTGAAGCGTGTTCAGAGAAAATGGAAAGAAAACTATGCAGGGCAGCAGTACCTAGAGCCTGAATCAGCCTGGGTGATATGTCAGCTGCCTTAATCCCAAGGAGGAGCACTTCCCTCCAACCCCCTCTTCCCAGCACAGCTGTATTCTTCTTGTGGTTCCCTAATCAATTGCCTGTTAATCTGTAACAGGTAGGGTAAAGGAATAAGTGGAGATTTCTCTCACCTTGTCATCAGCTTGGGCTGGTGACTGAGGTACCAAAATGCATCTGTTTCCCAGGAGTGGGAGAGTGAAGTGTGCTGTGCTTGAGGGTGAGCAATTTCAGCTATGGAGCTGAAGACTGAGCTCAGGGAAGTGAGCAGCAAATAGGGCTGCAGAGTTTGGTTGATTCAAGAAAATGTACTGTTCCTAGGACTCTGCTGCAGTGCATGCAATCCCAAGCAGAGCACTGAATATGCAGAGGAAAAAGGATTTAAGGATCACATAAAAGGGACAGCAGCTGGCAAAAGCATTTCCTAAAGCTGTTCATCTTGCAACTATTATCTTCAGTGGATGTGTTTACATGTTAACTGAAGAAATGGGGAAAGTCTTAATCCAGGCTGCCTAACATTGATGTAGGCTGTGCAGAAAAGACCCAGATGGGTATATTATACAATTACATTCCCTACAAGTATCAAATTATTTGCCATGATTCTGGAATCTGTGAATGGTGTTGAACACAGATGGAGCTACAACCCCAGAATTTCCCAGGTGCTCAGGAGATGCAGTAGAGCCACATCAGGCTTTTGTGGTCTCAAACCAACCACTTCACTTTGCTGTGTTTGAGTACTAAAAGATGAAGAACTAATAGCTGTTATGAGAATACTTAATCTGCTGGACCTACGTTGGGTAACTTTATGAAGTAACTGTTGTGCATGCTGCTGTAAAATTGGTCTAAATCTGACCCACATGAATAGACTAGCACAGCCCTTTCTAGATACCCTGATCATGAAGCAAACCTTCACACTAAGTACCCCTCCAACTAGTCGCCCAGTGCCTGCTACAAATGATGCCAGTCTGCCTGGTTTTTGGGGTTTGTTTGGGTAGACAAGGTGCTGAGGGGCATGGTTTAGTGTTTGATAGGAATGGCTGGACTCGATGATCCAGTGGGTTTCTTCCAACCTGGTTTATCTATGATTCTACGAAGTAAAACCTGCATGTCTTGAGGCAGAAAGATCTTGCAATAGCCTCTCCATTCTCCCTGATGCTGCTACAGCAGTTGGAAGAATGAACATCCAAGCTATAGGCCTTTTCTGAGCCTGACAGCTCTGCAGTTGACTTTCTCCCTTAGTCAGGTGAGGCCAGTCTCTGCTGGACAGCACAAGTGCTGTTGCTTTTCAAGTGATGGGGAGAAGATAGCCTGAAAGCCAGCATGGACATGGCTGGTTATCTCAGAGGTCACTGCTATTTCTATGTGGCACTTTTCTATCAGTAGGATTTTTCCAAAGAAAAGCAAAATTTTTACCAAGTCAGAATTCCCCAAAGCAAATTGTGATGATAGGAGAAAAAAAGAAGTCAGGAAAATCCAAAATGTTGACTGACTTCAAGCTGAATTGGAATGTTTGTTTTTGCTGAACGACACCAGGATCACACAACACATCCTAACCTGTACCACAGGGGTGGTCACACCTGTGACCTCTCTCATTTTGTGCTACATGGAGCAGGAGAATGATCAAAGCCTGGAAATCTGCATGTCATTTCTACTTTGTGGCACTGGAAATGCTTGATAGAAAGGCAAAAACTTGAGATGAGATGACAGCATGTGGCACTGGGCTACAGGTCTTTCTCTCTGAACACGTTACTTTGAATGCCAGGGCTGGACTTCCCATACTTTAAGGCATAGTCAGAAGTTCTGAACTGACTTGAAGCATGAAACTTCACAACAACTTAATGATATTTCTCTGTCATTGTATTGCTTTGTGGGAATGCTTTGGTTCTCCACTATATTCCAGCAGCAGTTTGCATTTACCTCCATAATGCAAGTGTCATCCATAAAAATGTGTGTCACGGGCATCACTGACCTTGTGAATGATGTGAAATATACAACCTAGTGAAGACAGGAGAGGATCTGAATTTGGGCCATGTTGCAATGTGCTGCTGTTGATGCTTAAGAGACATCTGATTTGAAACCTAGAATTTCATATTTGTTGAATGCATTGGAATGAATCTGTTATGTGAAAGGTTATGGATATTTCTGAATTAAAACTTTCTGAATTTCTATTCTATGGAAATCCTAACTAATTCTTCTATCCAAATTTAGGACAAGGGCAAATACTGGATTTCTTATAGGGTACAAATTCTTAATCTAACTTTACACCATTCATTTTTTATTAGTTTTTTCAGTAGATGGAGCATTATGTATCAATCAAATATATTTTTGCTTGTCAGTCTGTACAACTAGTAGGTAGCTTTGCCTGTTCTAGATATTTACTAATAACAGTGCTATGTAACCACATGAGTCCTTTATTCAACGTATTCTTGGCTATGACTACCCTTCATCTATTTTTCATCTTCATATATTGAAAATTAAGGCTATTTCTAAAATGACCCATTGATATAAAATAAGAGCTTAGAGCTCAGCAAAATAAGTCTGAATTAAGATTTCTCTCTCTGATCTTTGTGAATCATCTCATAGTGTACTTGGAACTCGTACCCATAAGGTGATACAGCAGGACTTGCAAGGAATGATTTTGAGGAGAGCTGGTTGTTGGGAGAGTCAGAGAGAAGAGACACATTTACCATCTTTATCTGAATACGCCTACATTTGTGGGTTCCCTGTATGAGTATTGGAAGTTTCAAAATCAGCAAGCGTAGCAACACAACTGCTGTACTGGGATGCCCTAACACTAATAAGAGGTTTAAAATGTGGATAATACAGCTGAGGAGACCTGTAGGGATTTGTAACAGGCTTGTTACAAAACCTGTAGTCTTCTATGGCTTGCCTGGTTGTCATTACAGTGGTTAGGGTGGCTCCTGGGAAGGGAGGAATGGTTGAGAGAGTTTGCTCATTCTCTGAGGCAGAAGAGCATTACCATCTACAGGATCAGCAAAGGGCCTGTGAGATGCAGAAGGGAAGTTTTGTGTCCCTGCAGTAGTGGCCATGGCAGCCAGGGACTGTCCTATCCTTCTGTCCTTCTCAGAAATGTGCCCACTGCTTTTCAGGTAGGAGTTCATAGTCAAAAACTAGGAGATGTTCTGAGCTTTCAAAAAAACTTCTGAAGCATAATCAGGAGAAGTGCAGTATTCCCTGGATATAGTGTCTGAACGCTGCTTACTATTCACAGCTCTAGCACTTGGATTCAGGAAAACACCTCCAGTACAAATCAACTCTAACAGTCTTGTGTTTTCTTTTTGTCTCAGTGCATCTGTACAGAGAATACTGTACAGAGAACACTGTACAGAAGGATCTTTGCTGTGGAACTTCAGTATTCTGTGTCAGAAGCCCTACAAACTTGCTGCCTGTAGGGAGCCCCAGGGCCCAACTCCTGCATCGTTGTGCAAGCAGGAGGA
Organism: Piaya cayana; assembly: GCA_013389865.1. Classification (NCBI taxonomy): domain Eukaryota; kingdom Metazoa; phylum Chordata; class Aves; order Cuculiformes; family Coccyzidae; genus Piaya; species Piaya cayana. The sequence goes on along the minus strand of WAAB01001490.1, from coordinate 152,593 downwards.
TGATTTAACTGAGGTTGTGCAAAATGTCTAAGTTGTCCTTTGTGAAGCAGGAGCCAAGTGTGCCACCCTGAGGAGGCAAACAGGGCAGGTGTTACGTCTATAGCTACCTCTTTTTCCTCTCATAACATCAGTAATCCTGAAGCCTTGGTCCTCCTGTTTCTGCTTTTCTTACTGTATAAGCTGCATAAAATAAAATTTTGTTTAATCCAAGCACTAGGGCTTATCTCACCTGCTTTTCCAAAATCTCATTTTCCTGCAAGTGATAAAAGCATTTACTAGAGTGAGGAATTTTAAGGATTTTGTTTTCTTGGGTTTTTTGTATGGCTTTGTGGGGAAGAGGGGTTGTTTGTTTTAATTTATTTGCTTTCCAAAAATAGGAGCCTCTGCAGATGCACCTAGATCAGGTACCTGCACCTGGAAGCATAAAACTTATTCAAGTGCCTAAATACAGGTTTACAGGTTCAATATTTGAATCTCTTTCTTTGAAAACTGTGACTTAAAAAATGACTCCTCTTTCCTCACGCAGATCATTGGAGAGATTTTCCTCTGATTTCCACAAAGTAGCTTTCTTCACACCAGACTCAGGCTATGATGACTCAGTTAGAAGGGCTAATATGAGTGGAAGGTAACAGAGAATCCATTCCACACATATTAGCCGTGTTTCCCATCCTGGTGCAAGGAGGACGGACTGGTGCCTGATGAGGGCAGAGGAACTGCTGGTTTGGCACTGCACTCACTGAGGGCCTTTTTACAGTTTCAGGCTCCTTTTCACTGAGACAACCAAATGATCTGTTTACCTTTGGACTTAGAGATGAAAAGGATTCAGGAAAAAGCTTGTAGGTGCTGAAATGGAAGTGTAATCAGAGATAGTGGCTTACTGAAAACTTGGATTGCTTTCTCCTGCAGACTGTCCCAGTCATGCAGAATAGCAGTATCATGGAGGCATTGACTGCCTAGTGGGACCTTCCTAAGGCTATGGTATTGTGCAAGCAATTCTTGTAAAACAAACAAACCAAAGCCAAAAAACCACCACCACCGAAACAACCCTGAGGGAAGTGTACAATTGTTACAAAAATTGGGATAAGAGAAAACAAATGCATAAGCTGAGGTGCTTATGCAATGGATTTCCTTGGGAGTTCCTTCTCTGACACCTCTGGCCTGACAGGTTCAGCAGAGAGTGACACCACATTGCTGGTCATAACTGCAGCACATTATGTCACATCACCAAGTTGAAAGACATGATTTGAATGAATGATATTTGAAACTTAATAGAAGATGTGTCTGAATCTGGGTTTTTTCCCTGAAATTCAGGAAAAGCTGCCTTCTGAGTCACCCAAAGAAAGAGATGAGAGTGCAGAGATGAGTCTGTGTACAGCAGTGCAGAGCAGGACACAGTATACAAGGAAAGATGAGGAGAGAGAAAGATTGGTAAAAAGCAATGAAAAAGAAACCAGGAATAGAGGAGAGATAGGGAGGGTTCTTTAGGAAACAGGAGCTGAAAATGTTTTAGCTTTAAATATTTTCTTGGCTACTTCTATCTAACCTTTCCTGAGTTTCCCTATAGAAAGGCCAGGTCAGTAAGTGGGGGGCAGTTTGTGCTATTGGTGTTGTAGTTATTCTGATCTCAGTTACCCCAAGGAGACCTGTCCATAATTTAAGCAGGAGCTGGATGGGACTTTACTGTGCTCCCCCAACTCAGGGAACCATCGTCCTCTTCCTAGTCCCTCCTCTCTCAGGAAGGTATGTTGGCTTTGGGATGTCCTGAATGACCAAACTCTGGTGTGCAATTTTCAGGTGCTCCTACTATTTGCACTGGAAATTATATTCCAAACTGTTTAACAAAGGTCTAATTTTACAGAAAACAGGGTCATTTGATAGTTCTCCAGCATAAACCCCAAGATCTATCACTTTAATAATCCTTGGCTGTTTCTTAGCATCTCTTATCTTAAGGTTTAAAGTACAGTTAAACCTTAATGAAACAAGACTCACGATCTCCCCAGAAGGTAGGTTTGGTGCTCACTGCATTTTGCAGATGAGCAATAGAAGACACAGAGGGGAAGTGATTTGCCCTCCAAGGTGACATGTGAAGGCTTAGAACAAATTCAAACTCTGATCTGGTCGCCTACCACTTGTAGTCATTTTTTAGCCATGGCATCAGTGAGGTCCTAGCAGTTTTTTCATATCAAATGTAAATATTGCTTAAGTCAAAGAGATTTCTTTTAACAAGAAACAGTTCAAATCAAGGCCTTGTCTTATCCCATTTTCTGCCTTTTCTCTCTGGGTCACATAATGTACAGTTCCAACACAGAGACTTGGCTCAAATTTTACATTTGCATACAGACTTGTCTGTGTGCACCCTTGTGTGCTGATGCTCTTCTGTAGAGCCTTGCAGCACCCCCAGCTGCTGCAGTGAAGGGGAAGCTCTCTCTGAGCCTTGTGTGCTGGCAGCCAGGCTGGTGGTGTGACCGCCAGCTGCTGGGTGGCTGCTGGAATTTCGATGAGTTAATCTCATCACTTTATCACAGGGCACTTATAGAAATTACAGGGAGCTGTGAGCTGCTCACTGTGCTGGCAGCCAGCCCCAGGACCCATAAAAGAAATTGAGACATACAAAAAAAAAGTCAGAGAACTTTGTTAAAGTTTGCAAGACGATACTTTTTCTTGGATGAGTTCTGCTTGGGTAATGCTATTGTGCCTTCCCTGGTGATGTCCCTGTTTCCTCCACTGATGGCAGGTACTGTTCTCAGCTGTAGCTCTCAAACCATGCAGCGCAGAGCACGTTTTGGGGCCTGATATAAAATTCCATTTACTTGGACACATTGTCTTGGGTGAAAAGGATACAGTGGGCCTCACCTCTAGAATTTGGACCTGTAGAAAGGGTTGTAAGACACAGCTGCTGGTGCTTTTTTCTTTTTCCCCTTCTCTGTGGAAAGTGCACATGAGTCTGTTCTATGTGTGAAGGCAATAAGCTTGCTGAAATTTGTCTCACCAGTGCTGGGTGTGTTTTTTCACCTGTGCTTACCAGCAAACCACATGGCTACTGCACTACATAGTGGCCTCTGCTTTGTTATCCAGGAAGGGTAGGTTGCCCAGTGCCCACCCTTGTCTGACTCTGCTCCTTTAACATTCATGATTCCAGTACAGAAGTGCCTTTGAAAACTGTTTATTGCAGCTGTACATACACTGTGTATGTGGTAACCAGTACCTGTGCTTACTTTGACACCATCACATTTAGTTGTGTTATAGGTTTTTTTAGACCAGTTCCATTTCTTTGCTTGTCAAGGGGTACATGGACTGGAGGAACTGGGAAGCTGGGGAAACTGCTTGATGCAGAGCAGAGAGACCTTATGCTGCTAGATGAGGGCCGTCACTCCCTGCTGCTGACATAAGGGCTTAATGCCCATGGTGTGGTGTCTGTGTATTCGGGGGCAAAATTTTGCCCTTGGGACCACAAAATATGAAATCTTACACCTCTCCAGGACTCTGATGTTAGCTTTGATGTGAAAAGCAGGCACTGAAACTAAGGCAAAACCTTCCAAAGTGAGACTGTGTTGAGTTTTATCCCATGTTTGTTCCTATTCAGTTCCTTCCTGTGTGGGGCACAGCAAGTATTTGATCATGAGGTCAGGGGCTTTGTACTCACGGGTCTGTAATGTGCTGAAGCTCTGTGTCTAGAGCAAAAGTTCGTTTATTACCTTGAGATCAAGCCTGAATCTCAATTGCCAGCTCTCTGAGAATGTTGATACATTGCTGGCTATTGAAATTCAGGTGCTGCACAATGACGAAATACAGTCTGAATGGAAGCAGCTTGTGCAGCACACTCTGCTCCTGCAGACAAACTGTGGTTTAGGGGCAGATAAGCAGCAGTGAAGAATGGGGTGGCTGGGCTGGAGCTTAGGGACAAGTTGCAGTTCTTGTGACAAAGCAAGAGGCAAGAGGTAGAAGGTTTATAACTAACAGGCAGATCACCTTTAGGCTTTGGAGGTTGTGTGCTTCTGGGATTTCACACAGCATGGAACAAGTATAGCAAGAAAAATCAAATGCTGCTTTCTCCCTTTTGAATCTGTGCTATGTATTTCTACTCCAATTCCCAGTGGGCTTTGCAAATGCTTGGTTAGCCTCAAGGTCTAATCAGCACCCCAAGAGATTAGTATGTATCAGATTGTTGGTCTTTATTTAGAGGAAGGAAGGGTCTTGCACACAACATCAGAATCCATTACAGAAGTAGGAACAAAAATCAAGTCCTGTTCAAGTGCTGCTAAATTGTAAGCTCCCCTTCTAATCTGATGGTATACAAAGTCCATAGTGTATGTTCTCTTCTCCCTACAGCATTGATTGAACCCTTGAATCTCAATTTCCTGCTCTAAACTAGCAAGCCAACTTTTCCTTTCTTCTGAACTGACTGTAGGGATTAGAAATCCTTTTCAGAGCTGCCTGATTTACCCACTAGCTAGACTGCCTTAAATATATCATAATGGTCAATGCATCACTGTCAAGCTTAGATCTCTAGTCCTGCTCCACAGCAAACTTTGAATAGCCCTCTTCAGAAAAATCACCTCCAAAGTGAATGGCAAGGTGGGCACAGCCATTTCTGTTTCTTGTCTTCTAGGACTAAAAAAATGTTGCATAACATTGTGATCCGGCATAATTCTGCTTACATCCTTGTATCAGACCCTTGCATCCATGTTTCAGTTGCATGCTTAGAATCGTAGATGCATAGAATGGTTTGGGTTGGAAGAGATCTTAAAGATCATCTAGTTCCAAACCCCCTGCCATGGATAGGGACACCTCCTAGAAGCCCTAGTTGCACAAAGCTTCGTCTGTCTTGGCCTTGAAGCCATCCAGGGATGTGGCGTCCACAGCTTCTCTGGGCAGCTTGTTTCAGTTTCTCTCATGGAAAAGAATTTCTTCCTTATATCTAATCTAAACTACCTTCTTCCAGTTTAAAGCCATTACCCCTTGTCCCATCACTACATGCCCTTCCAGACTTTGCAAGCACCCCTTAGGTACTGGAAGGCTGCTGTAAGGTCTGCTTGGAGCCTTCTCTTCTCCAGGCTGAACAACCCCAACCCTCCTAGCCTGTCCTCATAGCAGAAGTGCTCCAGTCCTCTAATTATCTTTGTGGCTCTCCTCTGGACTTGCTCAAACAGCTCTATGTCCTTCTTATGCTGGGAGCCCCAAAGCTACATGCAGCACTCCGAGTGAGGGTCCCATGAGAGCCACATAGAGGATGAGAATCACCTCCCTCAATCTGCTGGCCATGCTTTTGATGCAGCTTAGGATGCAGTTGGTCTTCTGGGCTGCAAGTGCACATTGCTGGGTCATGTTTGGCTTGGCTTATGATAAAGTATGATATGACTAGAAATAAATTTGAGATACTTCTTTCGCTGTTTTGTCTCAGAGGCAGTGTTGAGAGGTTTTGTGAGGGAATCATAAGTGAAAAGGAGTGAGGGAAGAAATGTTGAAGCTCTCTGGAGAGGGATGAGAGGCAGGTTCACAAGTCCTAATAAAGTAAAAATGGAGAGATTTTCATAGAGAGCCTGTGTTCATTTTACAGAATGTCTTATCCATCTTTCTCAATCTGAACCTACTGCTTCCCTGCTACCTGTAGTATGCTAGCTGGCAAGAGGAAGCAAAGGATGAAATGCCATCTCTGAGCTCTCTGGTCCTCAAAGGAAGGCAGGAAAGGAGAGGTGACATCCATCCCACAGGCATAGAGCAAGACTGGCAGCAAAGTGAGTGCTGCTAATGTCTCAGCTACTCCTACTCTCAGACCTGGACTTCAATGGATAGGCCAGGTTATAAGGATGCAGCATGAGGGATGATGACGTGCCTAGAGGACACAGTATGCCTGAAAGCCCAGCATTACAGTCAGCTGCTTGGATGGACAGGTTTATCCCAATACTTAGAGCATTATTGCTTTTTTTTCTGAAATGTTTTCTAGTAAGTAGTGCTGGGCTCTCTGAGAGCCATCATCAGCTGGCTGTGGTCTCAGAGTTTGTGTTGTGTGCAAATGAGTGAGCTAACATATAGCGCATACAGAATGATGGCAGTGGGAATATCTGGGCACTACAGCCTGTCCCTGGATCAGTGGTGAGAACATGGTTCCTGGGTGACCATCTCTGTGTTTGATTGCAGGGAATATTGAATACAGCTGCCCGGCCACCAATGAATGTGAGATCACGAAACGGAGGCGCAAGTCCTGTCAGGCCTGTCGCTTCATGAAATGCCTCAAAGTGGGGATGCTAAAAGAAGGTAAGACAGAGTAAGACAGAGAATTGTTCTCTATTGCAACAGCGTCTGGGTCTTCAGGCCTTGCAGGATTTCTTAGGCTAACTATGTGTTTGTCCTTGCTGGCTTTCTGAAGGTGTCTTTTTACAGGTTTTGTAACCTGTAAAACCTCTTGGTTTTTGATCAAGAGGACTGTCCAGAGAGGAGAGTGGTTCTAGTCAACACCCTCATGCTAGGGTATTACTTCTAGCACTTGTAAATTTGACAAATAAGAGGAAACTGGCTGTTCCAGACCTTTTCCTTTTCCAAAGGAACTCCAGGCTGGAGGGTGTTGTTCTTCTTGCTCCTCAGGTAATTTTGCAGTGTTGGGGAGGAGAGGCTCTTGTGTGATCTTGACTGGGTTGGCTGGGCTTCATAAGGAAAGGATGGAGTTAACGCAGAGCTATGGCGTAGTGTGCAATGAGGGTCTGCCCATATTCCCAGTCAGAAGACTTTCTGACATTGGTGGCTAGTACAGGTTTGTCTGGGAACTGTGGGTCCCCTGCCCTGCATGCTCTACCTGCTCTTTGCTCAGCCTATTGATCTGTTTGGCACTCCAAGATCAGTGTTCAGCTTCTCTCTTGTGCTGCTTCTCCTCCTACTAAACCCCTCCCCAATCCTTGTCCATTCAAGATGAACCACAGGGAATTCAGTGGCAATTAAACACGTTCTTATGGATTGACTTTAAAGCTTTGTTTCCCTCTGGTCCCTCCAGGAGAGGCATGGAGGGGAGGAGGGGGAAGAAAGGATAAGTGTTGCGTGTAACCCTCTGCATTGCTGTACCTGGCAGAGCATGGTCCCCTCAATTTAAGCAGAGAGAACAGAAGCTGGCTGTGGTCTGCACAAGACCTGTATGGTGGAGCCATGTTACCAGCCTGCAACTTCCTTCCAGGCTGTACCATCATAACAACTGGTGATGAATTGTACAATGTCACTTGAGCATGTATTGCGTTGCGCTAGGGCTCTCTTATTCTTGAGAGGCAAGTTGATGGTGGCTGGTGTTGTTGAGAATGTATATTAGATGTTAAACCCTGTTTACTTAAACAGGGAACACTCAAAACCTGCTTCTCTGCATGTGTTAGTTCAGGGAGAGGATATATTCCCTTGCCCACAACAATTTATACTAGTGTTGCTGGCTTTTGTTGGTGTGCAGATTGGTGCCACACTTTAGTCTGCTTATATGAATCCCATAAAACAACCTTAAAATCCTGATGTTGCTCCAGTCATTCTGCAGAGCAGTTGTATGGGTCCAGGTTTGCTGGCTGGCTGTGCCTGTGTTGCCCTGCATGCAAGAAGCTGAGCCTCTTGGGGCTGGCGCTTGCATGCCTGACTGTGTAGCCAGGGCATCCTATGCTTCCAGTTGTGGGAGTTCGACACAGCCTACAGCAGGATCCTGTGAAGGATTTTGTGGTTTAGCCTACAAGTCATGTGAAAACAGCTACCTCTTTCCAGAGCAGAGTTAGATTGGAAAGCAATGTAGGTTTACTTGTAGCATTCTGTGCCTAAACTCCTGAAACCCATGGGATACTAGTCATGGCAAACTGAAATTTGACTCTAAGGCTGCTTTTGTGCTGAAGTGTACTTAGTTATTCATATAGGGATTGATTCAGCATCACTAAGGCCACTGGGGAAGGGTGGTTTGCTATTGATGTTAGTGTATCTGTGATCCTGCCCATAATGTTCAGAGCTGTGGAATATACAGTATAAAGATTTATTGATAGTAGTGGGATGCAAAAGCACATGACTATATCAAGAGGAGCAGAGGAGACTACACTGGCAATCTGCAAATAAGGCTCCTAAGTCCCAACACAGAGCAGTCAGATGATGTTAGGCAGGCATCTTTTATTGTCGTTCTTTTGCTCAGTTTCCCAAGCTGAGAAGTGAGGGTCGTACTGCTTTCGTTTGCAAAAGAATTGTGAGGACGAGTTAGTTAACCTTATGTGAAACCTGGTGGAAGCACAAAGTATTAGTATACAGAATTCAGTCAATACACATCTTTAAAAGCAAAATCCAAAAAGGGAGAAAAAATGGTTTCATTGTCTTTTGTTTCCACAGAGCCAGGAACTTCTGGAAAGAACAAATCCATAATTGTTTGACTTGCTCAAAAATGCAGAATTGACAAGGGACTTTGGATTAGAAAAGGTTCATTGGTCTTTTCCATCTCTGCTCTGTCATCCTATTAGCTTATATATCCCTTTTCCCTACCAGGACAGGAGTATTCCTAGCTGTACATTTCTAGTAGTTTAACTGTTTTTAAAATCCTTGTTGTCTTGGTTGCCCCAGGGAGTCTATTCTGCAGTCTCCAGGCATTCATTAGGACAGGTTTTGTCTTGATATTTGATCTATGAGTTTTTTCTTTTCAGTAGCTCCCCTTCCTACTTCACCTCAGTGTACCTCTTTCTTCCTTGGGTTCCTCCGTTGTAGGAGATTGCTAAGCAAGATTCTTTCTCCTGCTTGATTACCAGGAGTCTGGAGAATAATGGTCTTGTGGTTAAAGGTGAGATCTAGAAACCAGTCATTCACTTGGCAGATTTCTCCTTGATGTCCTTGGCACTGGGCTGCTAACTTAGTGAGGACATCTCTGCCTAAAGCAACTGAAGAAGAGGAGTATGATATTCTGTTAGTACTTAGTTATGGGCTTTATTATTTCTTCTCTTTAAGGAAGGAATGATTTTCCTGGTTATTGTCATCATGCATGAGGTACACACCACCTCCTGCCCACTGAGCATATGTTGTGAGCCTGTTCTTCAGGCAGAAGGCACCAGTACTCAAATATGGTAAAAACAGGTAACCATGACTTCAAGCTTCTGCCTTATGAATGAAATGCTCAGCTTACTGCTGAAAGACTTAAGTCCTCCCCTTGGGGAGTGCATATGAGAATCACCAGGCATCTTCTCTCCTGCCTACATGGGGTGCAGCTAGGTGAATAGTTGTGAATGTAGCCCTTTAAGATCTGAGGTGACTGCCCCTAACATGGAAGTGTAGGTTATTCAGGCAATGCCAAGTGAATGAGGATCAGGGCAGGAAGAGAGCCAATGCAGCAATCAATAGGTGTCTCAGATATCCAGGCCACTTTCTTTGAGAGAGCACCAATCGATGCTTTGCAACAAGGAAACTGCACGGACACCAGAGCTTTGCTGTCTCAGGTTCTCCTGGTATGATGCTGCAGGGCAGGCGAGACTCACTGGGGAAAGCAGCAGGCAGAAAGCTCTGCTCACAGAGCCCAACTGGCTCAGATGTCTGAGGTGTTGGCCTGTCTGGCTGCCTGTCTCTCACTTTCACCTTCCATCTGGAGTGTGCCCTCAGAGAGCATTAATTAGAACCTCACTAGCAGGCTCAGAAAAGAAGCTGCTGAACCAGGATTCCAGCACACTCCAGTCCTACTGTGCCTACAGAGAGGCACTGTCCCCAGAAAAACTGCATTCTGCTGCTCTTGGCATAGCTGAAGTACCAGCCTACAGGCAGTGGGGGATGGGGCATCTTCACATGTTCATCCAGTAGAAGTGCATGCTTCCCTGCTCCTGAGCAAACCATGATACTGCTGACCCCAAAAGTAGGTACCTATACATGCCTGGTCAGTGGGCCTTGACAAGTGAGGGCACGCATGCCCTGCAACTTGTAGAGGAGAGGTACTGGTCAGAGCTGAGCATCTCTGTTTACGGCCACCCCATTGCCTCTCTTGGCTCCCAGCACTGTCTGTCTTGTGCCCACAGTGACCAAAATGTAGTTTTTTTAAGTCTGGACTTCACAGAGTAGATCTAGCTCTCTCTTCATCTCTAGAATGATAGATAGTGAAATTTCAGGAATTTGGCGGGTCTCTTTTAAAATCTCGATGTACCTTCTCAGTTTTGGAGAGAATATACCCTTGCCATTCATGCTTTAGCCACCCATGGCCTTTCTGTTCTACAGTAATTTGTTTGCCTTCAAGTGGTAGATGTAATTTCAGATGACACATAGCTTGTCTAAGTGGCCTCAGAAGTTTTATTTTGGATGTTGGCTGGTTAAACATGACCTCACAGCCTTGACTTCCACATTTCTGCTGCCTCTCTGAAGTCTTAATTCTGTGTCACCTTGACAAGTGACACATGACCTTGCAGAATGGCACCGTGACCAGTACAGTGATTTCAGTCCTTCTGTGTGTGTCAGTGTGGTGGGTTGGTCTTGATTGGCCACCAAGTGGCCACCAAGCTGCTTCTTCACTCCCCCTTCTCAGCAGGACAGGGGGAGAAAATACAGTGAAAAAAGCTTATGGGTCAAATTAAGAATGGGGAGATCATTCAGCAATTACTTTCACAGGAAAAAGTAGACTTGGGGAAAATGAGTTAATTTATTGCAAGTTAATAAGAGAGTAGGATATTGAGAAACAAAAACAAAACTAAAAATACAGGCCGTTGTCTGGGCATTTGGTCCTTGACTGTTGTGGAAGCTAATGCTGCGTTTTTTCTTCAACGGATTCCACATTGTTTTGTTTCTAAAGCTGTGTTGTATGCTGTTCTGTTCCCTGTTCTGTGCTAGTACACCTGCAGAGTCGCAGATGGAACATAAATGGTTCTGGAAAGGAAGCAAAGTTGGGTCATTAACACTTTCATGAAGTACATGCATGTGCCAATCATGTGTCACATCAGACAGTGACAAACCAAACAGCAAAGAAAATAACTGCCTAAAAAAAATCTTATCCAGATGTCATCCGTTATTCCACCAGCCTTTGAGTCTTGTTTTCCTTCTTAGTAGGCATAATGTGTATTAAGTTGCTGAAGAGCAGTTGTTTTCTGCTCCCTGCCAGTGCTGAGACTTGTCTCCTCAGAGCCCTGCTCATGACTGAAGTCTGAGGGTAACTTTCTGAGTTGCTTCTACCCAGTTGCTTGCAGATGTCACTGGCTGGCTTCCAAGAAGGAGAGCAAAGACTGAGATGGCCTCGGGGATGTGTCCTGTTGTAGGCAAGGCATACCTTATTTCTGAAAGTAGAAGATATATCTAGAATTTCCCAGATCTACATGCACTTCTTGTGAGAAAAGCAGGAGTAGAAATTCCTAGGATAGGAAGTCTGCCCCATAAGAGGGGATTTGCCCCACTCTGAATGTTTCTGAAGGTAAGTTATCCTTTCGCCTAGCCGCCTGGTTCTCAGGAGTTACCTAGCAGGTATTTCTTGTGTGGTGAGGGTGAAGTCCACAGATGCAAGGAAGGTAGGTAGAAGAAGGTGGTCTTAATGCAGATGCAGAAAAGGAAGGCTCTTCAACAGCGAGAGATAGGTTAGGCAATTATTCAGGAAAGGTATATGATGTCCATGGGACCTACCAGCCTGTCAGCTTCACCTCTGTGTCTGGGAAGATCATGGACCTACACCTGAGTCAGGGCAATCTGCAGTTTCAATGTAGGCAGGTTATGACATGATTGAGAGCTGCACTGTGGAGAAGGACTTTAGGGTGTCGATTGATGAAAAGCTTGACACGAGCCAGCAATGTGCTCTCTCACTCCAGGCAGCTAACTGTATCCTGGGCTGCATCAAAAAGAAGTGTGGTCAGCAGGTTGAAGGAGGTGATTCTGCCCCTCTACTCCTCTCTTGTGAGACCTCATCTTGAGCATTGTTTCCAGTTCTGGAATCCTCAACATATGGCTTTGCTCCTTTGATCCTAATGCATTTCCATAAGAAATGCTGGAGAATGTGTTAAAATTCAACAGGGCACCCAAATTCTTTTTTACAAATCCCCCAAGCTCTTGGACTCCTATCTGTCTAATCTAATTTTTGATGTAGTAGTTTCTGGAATGTGTGGATACTGACACTGTGGGGCCAGGTAGTGAAATATGCATGAGATGTGAGCAGAGGAGAGTCACAGAGTTCATTCAGTTAATTTTCCCCTTAATTGTTCCCCTTTCCCTTCTATTTTTCATGTCTTTGGGAATACTCTACCTCCTAGGAACTTATAACAATCTGATAACCCTTGTGCTGCGTAAGTGCATGCACCTCTGTGAATATGGGAGGTGGTCCCCACTTCAGAGATGGTAAGCCTCTAATCTCCAAATTTCAGAAGTGACTATCTCCTAAACCCGCGCTCCTCTTGTTCAATACCCTGGCTGATTAGGAAGCCCTTGTAGCCAGTGGAACTTTCCTGGAGCTTACTCCTAATTCTGCTTTTCGCTTACCAGCTGCAGACAGTGACTGATGTTGTAGATGTTTCCCAAGAAAATAAATCTGTCACCCTGGGGAGGCTTGGCTCTGTGATGTTACAAATTGGATACAGTCATCTAGTATCTAAACAATGGATTCCAAGTACTGGCAATCTCGAACTACTTCCATTTAGTAACTTTGTCTTCATCCTTCATCAAAATCCAGGTAAATGAATCAACAGCAGAGCTCCTTTTCAGCAACGCAACCAAAGGGACAGTGTTTCATTTCTGTGTTCAAGTGGAAGAACCTCTCAACGGAGCAAAGTGTTTCCAGCAGCCTCTCCCTCCTGCCCCCTCCCCTGCTTCCAGAAGATATTTGATTTCAGTGAAAGCTCAACTGACATCCCTGCAATATGCTCGGGTTCTTGCTTTGTGCTTCCTGGGAAGGATGAGGGCTCCTCCAGGGATTCTGGGTAATTGGGTTAGTGGCCAGCTCATGTCAGGAAATTAAAAGGCAGCCCTGATCAAGTTGCTGCTGCATGTGATTTAATGGTTTTGTATTTATAGAGTGAGTATTCTGCCTCCAGCCGGTGCCAGAAATATCACTATTGGAGGCATCCAAACAAAAAAAAAAGAGAATGCAAAATTATTTTTTCTTTCTCTAAAATACCCATGTTTAAAACAGTTGACATCTTGCTCTTTGAAAGAGGATCTCCAGGTGCAGTTAGTGGCATTTTGATGTCTATATCATCTACACCCAATTATCTTTCAAGGCATGAACTGAGTATTTGTGATGTGGCTGAAGCTGGACTACGTGATGGCATAACACAGAGCATGTGCTGCTTTTGGAAGGGCAATGGTTAGGTGTCTAGAGTGGGTGAGGTGTCTTCAAAGTGCACACTGGACTTATGGCACTTGGTATCTGTTTTCTGGTCATAAGACTGGTGCATTCAGGACCCTCCCCACACCTTCTGCCATATCCAGTGAATTATGAATCTGTTTAGTTTGGTTCCTCCCATTCATTTTGAATTATTAGTTGGCCTAGGTTCTTGTCATACCTAACTAAATCTCCATTCTATTAAATATCAAGTCCAGGCCCCAGCCATGTACACTTCTGTGTGTTTGGAGAGGCGTAACTTCCACACAGGTTTATGACAAACACTTTGTGGATTCTGTCACCAGAAATTGTGATTCGTGCTCTTATAACATGTACAGAAAAGAGGAAGCTGATAAAAGTTGCAACCATCCAGGGATGTTTAGACCCCAGCAGTTGTGCTACAGGTTTTTATGCAGCTCAGACAAGACAGAAGGTAAGATCCTCTGAGGTGAGAAAGAGTGGGATGGGACTGAATGTGTGTCCCACTGCTCATTGGTAGCTTAAGGCATGTGCATCAACATTTTCACAGCCTCTGGTGACCTGCCCACCTCCTCAGGCTGGTTCCCCACCCTTCCATTCCAAGTGGAAGGACATGGTTTAGTGTTTGATAGGAATGGTTGGACTCGATGATCCAATGGGTCTCTTCCAACCTGGTGATTCTATGATTCTATGATTCTAAGTGTCATTCCCAGGCTTGCTGATCTGCACCATACTAGTTGCTGGGTTTTTCTGGTCATGCTGACCTGCAACCTTGAAGTTACTTTCTTCTATTTCAAATGAGTAGGATAATTACACTAACCACCTACCAGGAGATTTTGCAGGTTCTGGCCTCTTTTTGCAGTACTATAAGATCCTAATAGTATAAAGGGATCTTTTCCTCTTTCCATGCAGGAGTCTGAGAGTAACTAAAGAGTCTAGGCAGGTTTCAGCCTCTCTACTCATTAAACAGAGATGCCTTCCCCTATAGGCTCTTTCTTTTCCCATCTTGGCAAGCCCAAATTTTATGGTCATCACTGTTCTCTGTTGCCTTCTCCTGGCTCACTCATCCCATTGCCACATCCTGTTGTCTCTCCTGAAGTTCAGAGCAGAAAGGAAGAGGGAAATTCTGTGCGAGACACCTGGGGCACCAACTTTCTCCCTTTCTTCTCTGATCTTAGCCTACACCTTCCAGTTTTCTTGGGCAGTGACAGTCCTTGTACTTTAGACTGCAGCACCTGGGGACAGGAACATCTCTCTTAGCTACAGAGCACTACCCCATCGAGACCCTGGGAGAACAAGCAGGCTGTATTGCTGCAAAAATTGCAACTCAAGGGGTAGGTGGGCAGTGGGCACAGGACTTGGCTACTGTGGCTGTTGGTGAAGCTCAGCAAAAGCAGACCCATGAGCATTGCTCCCTGGGCAGCACTTACCTTTGTTCCCTTTGGTTGTCCTCTTCTTGGTCTAGACATATATCGTACCATGCAAACCCTGTAGCTTGGCTCCTCCGTTAACTCTTTTGGCAAGATAGATCTTTCTGCTCCTATCAGTTCACAGGCGTGTGACAGGACTTGATGGAAAGTGAGGTGAGGCTAGTAATTTGATGCGACAGCTGATATTGGGCCTACACTGCATTTCCCACTGGCCAGAGCTTAGCTTCACAGGGCTTTTAAGAATATTTTTAGTCCTCAGAAAATAAAAGAGAAACTAAACCTGACTCTGTGTGCTGTCGCCTCTGCATACTTGGCTATTTTTACTTCCGACAGACTCGGCCTGGGTCCAGCATTTAAAAAAAGCTGGAATTATTTTACTTCCATTAAGGAAAAAACCCCAAAGCCTGATGTTATCAAGTCAGCAAGGGAACATCTGATCCCAAAGTTGTCAGGCAGACATCTCTCTGAGGGACACATCGGCGAAATGCTGGGAGCTTGAACAGATTAGCAGATCAACTCTCCCACTGCATAGGCTTGGTGCTGGCACAAATCTCTCTGCAAGAGTGCTTGGAACACGAGTGGCACCCACAGGATGCTTAGAAAACTGACATCTGTACCCCAGGCAGGATGCTGAGATGAGAAGTCCTGCAGAAGTCCTGGCCCTGCCCTCCTCCCTGCTAGGTCAGAGGGGGTGCAGGCAGGCTGGGGAGCTGGGATTCAGTCCCTATAGCAGATGCAGCTCCACACCTAGTCCAGACAGGGTGTTAGGACTCTTGTGCAAGATCCCTCAAAACGTAACAAGATTCAATGAACAGCAGCACTTTCTTGCAACGCAGAGGAGTGGGAGGAGATGGGATGTTACCAGCACAGATAACCTTCATTTGTGAAGAAATAGCTGCTAGAATGTTGAGTTATCAAAGGATGGTACTTCCCAAACTTTGCACTGTACTGTTGCATCTCACAATGTGCATGTGAGCCTTCCCTTCTTTGTTGCTCTAGCAGCCCATGCTTGCTGATACTGTCAAGAAGAGGGGCGTCCAGGAGTGCCTATGGTGGTGACAGTTTTGTAGGATTACTGCCTTCTCTTCTGGGAACTGGCCAGTTGGGATCTGTGTGAGAAATTGATTAGTGCAGGAGCTAGAAGGCAGCTGCTTTCTTTTACTGCTATCTGAGTGTCAGGCTGTGACACCAAATCCTATGTAAGGGTTTTCAGTATGGACCAAGTGCATCTTGTAAGTGGCAGCTGCACCTTGCAGCTGAAGTTGAGGTAGACTGCATCTTTGGTATGAAGTCTGCCCTTGGGTATACTGTATATATACCACTCAGGCTTGCTCCAGACCTCTGTTTCATTTCCCTTCTCCTTACACTCTCACTTCAATTCATATCTCAGTTCACACAACCCCTCCTTTTCTTCTCTGCTCAGTACATTCCTTCATGCTGCTTCTCTGAACCCACCCACTGCACCACCCCATTCCATATTTATGTCCTTTGGTGTGTGTCCCAGAGCTGCACAGGAACCAGCCTGCCCATCTTAAAGTCAGCCACTGAGGAAATCAAAGTACAACAGTAGGCATGAACAAACAACACGAATACCACAGCTGAGTAACAGGTCCTGATTTTTGGCTATGCCTTTTCCTTCCATCTCATCTAGATGTGACCCATTAGGCTGTCAGATCTTTGGGGAAGGGGTTTTGCCATGAATGTCATGATGTCTAGAGTGTCACAGTCAGGAACTCGGGGATGACATGCTTTGTCCTGCTGCAGCACCTACAGGTCGCTGCACTCAGCAACTGGCACTCAGATGTGCTACGTAGGGGTCAGCCTGTTCACTGACTCTGCAGCTGGAATGACGATGACAAGGTAGAACAATGGCTCTGCAAATGCTGATTGAAAACATTTACCTCAAGGAGTGTCGTACAGGATAGGGAACAAGAGGAGGACAAACACTTGTTCAAAATTAGCAAGCCAAAGTCCTTGGGCAAACAGACCTCTATCTGCTCAGTGAGAGAAGGAGGGATGGAGGGTAAATCTCTCTGCGTCTCTCTTATCTTTTTTAATGCACTTAAGTCCTTTGTGTCCTTATAATCTGATTGAGGGTCCCTAATACTGCTGCAACCTGTGCAGCCATACTTCTGCCAAGCGCTGGAGGATGGCATGCTTCTCCTTGGGAGAAGGAAACAAACTCCTTCCCCCATTTCCTCCCAACCCCTCCCAGTCCTCTCACCAGTGGTTATCAGACTGCACAGCAAAAGCACCTTGGAGGGCTGTGTATTGGTTTCTGCTGGGTTGATAATGGTGTCTCCCTGCGCCAATGAAATCCTGCTTACTGGTGTGAGGGAATGGACCCCTCTGTGACCCTGAAGTCCTGTTCTGGATTCCTCCATAATCTTTGCACAATGTATTCCTGATGCACGGTATATTCCGGACCCTTTTCATTTTCACACCTGTTTACTGGCAGTTCCTGAAATTTGTATCTCTCTGTTCTCTCCTGACTTATTGGTAGGTTTCATTCATTCAGCAGAGCATGGAGGTCTTCTTTCTTAGGAAGGCTGGGCATATTTATAGAGGGAAAGAATTAATGTATAGAAATTACAGTTGCCTGCTTCACCCAGAACTTAGTTAGTACTGGTCCTCAGGTTTATCCCTAGATAACATCAGGTTTGGGATTCCTGGCTGTGCTTTCTGAAGTCACTCTCTAGAACATGTGGGGGCTCCCAGAAAGGAGTCTTGCCAACAGGCTACCTGCTGCTGGGAATAGAGATGAAAGAAGAAATGGACAAAATTTGCAGAATCTCTACCTTGTAAGAGAGGAGAAAAGAGGTACTTATGCGTGGGGATGTCAGTGAATTCTCTGGATTGGGTCAGAATTAGAAAATGAGGCAGTGGAAGGAAACTACTCAGTTTGATCTGAGTTCACCTATTCAACTTCATGTATTTCTCTCCATCTTCAATATCTGCCATCCTCCCACAGCAGCAACAGTTTATTTGCTCTGGAGAGCTCCAGCCCTGCTCATTCCTGCTTCTCCTTCTCAATGAGAGCAGCAGGACTCTTAAAAGGAAGCAGCTGTTTAGCATTATGCATGCCTATCAACCCTTCTCCTCACACATCGTTGCTTACAGGTAACGCCACGTAGACCTCCATGTGGATGTTGCTACTGCCAGAGAGATTTTGTTGTCTAACTGTGTAACAGAGTGCTGTTGACCTGCTTGATGATGGTTATTCTTGCTGTTGTGAGGCTGTTACAGAATCACAGAATCACTAAGTTGGAAAAGACACCCAGGATCACCAAGTCCAAACATTCCTGTCAGCCACTAAACCATGCCCCTCAGCACCTCATCCACCCATCTTTTAAATACCTCCAGGAAAGGTGACTCAACCATCTCCCTGGGCAACCTCTGCAAGTGCCCAGTGACCCTCTCAATGAAAAGTTTTCTTCTGATGTCCAGCTTGAACCATCCTTGGTGGAGCTTGAGGCCATTCCCCCTTTTCCTGTCCCCTGTCACTTGGGAGAAGAGACTGGCTCCCTTGTCTCTACAACCTCCTTTCAGATAGTTATAAAGAACAATGAGGTCTCCCCTCAGCCTCCTCTTCTCTAGGCTAAACAGCCCCAGCTCTCTCCCCAGCCCCAGCCCCTACTTGTATGACTTGTTCTCCAGCCCCTTCAGCATCTTTGTTGCTCTTCTTCAGACACGCTCCAGAGCCTCAATGTCCTTCTTATAGTGAGGGGCCCAGAACTGAGCACAGTATTCGAGGTGCTGTTGATCCTGTCTGTCACAGAAGCTGATTTAGGTGCTCCAGCCATGAAGAGTATCAGGATCTAGATGTTCTGTCAGGTAGCAGTTTCGTGTGGTGCAAGTGGGGCCAGTATGAGCATTACAGTAAAAGCTTTCTCTTTTCCATGACATGGTAAGCATATGTGGGCATTGCAAAGCACAGTGTGACAGACGCACTTCTTTCTGGGGCAGAATATTTGTCAGCAGACTGCAAGTTTTTTCAGGTGTACAAGTTGTTCAAAAAACATCACTTCAAAACTGGTTTGGAGTGTTTGCTTTTAGTTGTTTGTGTTTAGATGGTGGATTGATTGCAAAACATTAATGGCTCGATGTGATTAGTAAGTGTATCACATAACTGATACCTGTGATCAGACTAGATAAGTGCATGTGTGTTTCTAAAGAAGTACTCGTATAGTGTAAGTGCAACTTTTTATTCTACCTGAATGCTGCTACATTTACCTTGAAAAATTATTTTGGAGACCTTTACAATAGCAGTTTCTCCCGGTAAGACTGAGTTACCTCAATTTCACAAGAACTGATTACCAGAGTTCATATGGCTGGTCAGAAATAACTGACAATTGGGCAAATATCTATGGCTTTTTTCATATTTTTTTTTATATTGTATTTTGTATTAATACAAAATCTGTCAGTGCTGTGCTATGTTTGGGTTTTTTTGCAGGGTGACAGCCACTGGTGCTTTCTAGTCACAGGGAATTGTTTTCAGTGTGCTATTTACAGTTTGATTCATTGTATTATGAATGAGCTACAACAAATTCTTCACTGTCTTCCTACTTCATCTTTATCATTGTTTTATTAAGCAGAGGTTGTTTCTATTTTTTGGGGTTCTACTTTTATTACTGTTGCCTTACTTGATCAAGGCTGAAACTTCTTTGTTGAATTCATAGTTCGTAATCTATTTGCTGTAGGTAACTTTTTCAAATATGAACAGTGAGAGGTCACGGAACATCTAACTTTTCATTTTTAAGAATAAACGAAAAGCTTGTTTTTGTAACTGCAGGCTTGTTTGCCTTTTTAAGTCTTTCTTTTTAAAAGGAAGATCATCTAGGGTGCATTGAGGTCTGGAGTGTTTCATTTGTCTGTCAGATTGATAGCATTCAAAGAGTTTGAATGGATTAATTTCTGTCTTCATTAATATTTTGAATAAAAGTAAAGCTCGCAGCAGCTTGGTTAGAGTTGGAGGCAGTCTAGCTGGTTTTATTGGGATTGCTGGGTTCAGCTGACATCTGAAGTGTTTGGGAGAGGAAAGCTCCCTAGAGCTCAGGGAACATCTTACTTAACAAATTTTAGCATCTGCATGTCAAGGGTCTCTGTGGCATTAAGTAATCACGAGGATTTATCTTGTTTTACCTCCAGGTGTTCGTCTGGATCGAGTCCGTGGAGGCCGCCAGAAATACAAGAGGAGACTGGATTCTGAGAGTAGCACTTATCTGAGCTTACAGATCCCTCCTCCTGCTAAAAAGCCATGTATGTATTGGTCTTGAATTGTGGTTCTCTGAGCAACCACTAAGTTTCTTTGTATTGGCGTCCCAAAACGTGCAACAGAGCAGTTGCCATTTCTGATTCTCATATTAGTCATCAGCACTAGCAGTTTTTTATTTATGATCACAGTGCAGAAGTAGATTAGGTTTGCCTGAGGTGTGGCCCAGGTCTGTATTAATTGTACCTAGGGTTAAATACCAGAGTTTTTCTAGGAGATTGTGTAAATACATTTAGTGATATTTTAATCTTTTCCTGTATGCAAGTTACGTTAACAAAATGGGTCCCATGCTGATTTCTCTCTTCCATACTACCCATAGTTCTCTAAACTTTTCCACATCCAACTAATTATTCATGCGTCATCCTCCCTTGTCAGACCTACCTGAGACAGTGGCTGACAACCTGCTTTTGTCATCCCTGGACAGACCTGATTTGGCATAAGCAGATCACTACAGCTTGTGTGGCTGCAATGTAGTCTTCTGCTGTTGTGACCAAAACCATTTCTGAGGTCCTATGGGCTCTATAGTCATGCCTTATCCCAGGAAGGTCCTCCTAGAAAGAGCTGTTATGACACCTTACGTCATGAGAGATGCAACAACTTCTCCTTTGAAATGTGCAGTGACTAAGATCGTCTCCCACTTGCTGGTGGCTGAGCCAGAGAAGATTTATGCCATGCCTGATCCAACCATGCCGGAGAGTGACATCAAAGCCCTGACAACCCTTTGTGACCTGGCAGACAGGGAACTGGTGGTGATCATTGGCTGGGCAAAGCACATCCCAGGTAAACAGGGGGAACTAGAGGGGTGTAAGCATGAACAGCAAAGGGAGTTCTTATTGATCGCTGTGCTCATCAGTTTTGTCTTTAACCACAATTGCTACATATAATGATGGGCAGAAATTACTCTCACACAGAACTGCTTGTGGTAGGCTGTCATTGGTAACAAACTCCAATATAGCCTATGGTGTAGATGCATAAATTGAAGACTCTGTGTGTGTGCGCTGTGTATTATGCTGCAAGCTTTAAGAATATATGATAAAGTTTTCAGTTGTACCTGTTATTGACTAGCACAGTAAAAGCACTTGGGAAACAACCCTTGGGATGGTATGGTAGACTTCAGCAATTTTGCACTGCATGAATGTGACCTGGGTTTGATGTGTTTATAAATGAATAAATGTTGTGAGAGTGACTGCGCTTTAGTGCTAATGACAAGGCCCTCTCTGTAGTGGGCATTCTTACCGGGGCTCAGGAAATCTTTTGTCATACTGGATTCACCACAGAATAAGTCCTGTTGGGATGGAGAACATACTCACTATTGTCAGTGAATTTCCAGGCTTCTGTGCTAACAGATAATGACAAAAACTTAGTGGTGATGTGAGTGCCCTTAGAAGGCTTGCTGACTGTATGCAATGAGTGCCTGTATGTATAAGTGTCTTACACCTTCAGGTAGGATGGACCGAGGCTGAAGGAGCAGGCATGGCCCTTAGGGGGATTCTGGGGACAAAGATTTGAACTGGGAAGGGAAAATGCACCCTCTGTCTAGTTTTCTCCTGCCCCTGCCACAAAAAAAAAAGGAAGATTGGATTTGGGTATGGGGAAGGTTGGCCAGGGAGCTTAGGCGATATCCTTGGGGTTTACATAGCTGCAGCAAGCTGTTTATAGCTGTAGTAAGCTGTTCATAGTGAGCATCTGAACCAGTCTTTGGAAAGCAGCCATCTCCTGTCTTCTGTCCCCCTTCCCTGGGTCAGGAGAGTATCTGAGGCTCAGCCACAGGATAACAGGTTTTAACCCACATTACATATTGTCTGTGTCTTCCACTGAATAGGTCTGTGTTCTTTTGCCTTGCTTCTCGGCTTTAAGTTCTTCTGTGTTTATTGAGGCGTGAGTGATCAGACAATTTGCTTCTCACACATATTTTGTTTCTCTTTGTAGCTCCTCTTTTGGCTTTTTGGTGGCTGCTTCTGTTTTTTTCAGAAGGAGTATTGCTCTGGTGACTCAAGGGTTAGTGGTTTCCTGGGCTATATGGAATTTGGACTGTTACGTGGTGTACTATGAAGTCTGGAGAAACTTTTTCAGGACTGTGTTTCTGAGTAGAGGTTAATCTCAGTGGTGCCCTTCATACACAAGATCTGCAGTACCTGCAGGGATTACACTCATTGCTACAGCTGGAATCCATGTGAGGCTGATTCATCACAAGTGGGGTTTCAGTGGTGATTAGAGAACTCAGCCTGGATTGCTCTACTAGCCCAGTACTTGGGGTGTTAACAGGAATGGTTTTAACACAGTGCAATTAGTTGCTACAGCTGTCCAGTGTGGTGCTGTCTTATATTCTTTTAACTTTGGCTATTTCTGTTTGTACAAGGTGCCCTGCTGTAAGTCCCTAGCTTGTGGTTGTGGGATGAGTGGGATGCTCAGCTTGGAGTTCCTAACAGAGTTCTCCAGCCTCCCATGGTTATATTATCCCAGAACAAGGAGCATAATAGAGATTACTCCTGCACTGTGAAAGGGGCTCTTCCTCTCCCTTCTGAAAGGCAGGACATACATGCCATCATCTCAATTTTGTCTGTGTATTTTCTTTTCCTATCAAAGGCCCTGCAGCACAGCAACAGCCATCAGCCTAGCACAGTTCAGACAAGCAGTAGTATTATAACAGGGCTGAGCGCACAGGAGAGAGTTCAGGGTTTGTTATACAGTGCTAAGAAACAAAATTAATAAAACAGTTCTTAAAAAGGGAACAAAATCCCCTATAGTTTTTAAACAAGTATGAAACATACTGAGTTAGGCAGCAAGGGGGCAGAGCAGGGCAGGACCAGGAGGCTGCCAGGTGTCTAGATTATCTGTGCCCTGTATTTCTGCCTTCTGAGTATTTTGAGCAAAACAGGACATTGCTTCCTATGCACATGAACTCTTGGACAGAGAGGGAGAGAAAGGAACAGAAATGACATATTCCTGCCTTGTATTTGCACTGGAATTAGTAAAAAAGAGCGTTACATTAAAGTCATGTCAACCCTCCAGGATCCCAGGTGTCAGCACAAACTTCTGCCCCCACAATGTTAGCAAAAAAAAAAAANAAAAAAAAAAAAAAAAATCAGTTAAGCTTAAAGACAGTCTCCTGTGACAACATAAAACCATTATTTAATGGTGTTTGTCAAATATTGTTAGCTTAGTAGCCTTATTAGCCATTAGCTCACAAGCCACACTTAGCCAATGTGGAGCTTTCCCCTTCTATGAAGCCTCCTCCCCACTACTCACCCTCCCCCCTGTGCTAATTGTCTTTGAACAACATCTACCTTTTCTGCACTTTGATGCAGGGAAACAAGACTTCTGTTGAGGGGTGATGATGAAGGCTCTCCCAGGGTAGCTGTTGTGCTATTCTCACTAGGAAGACGATAGAACTAGCACAGAATGAAATATGGCAAGTGGAGTGACAGCAGCTGTGTCTGGAGTGGCCTCAGATCCTATAATTACATCTCCCTTTATTACCTCTGCTAATGGCCCTCCAGGATGACAGAAATGATAATAAATTAACAGATTATGAACTCCACTTGCTACAAATTATGTGACTTTTTTTTTAATTCTGGGAGCTCCCACTGCCAAACCACTAAAATAATAATAAAAAAAAAATCACAGAAAATAAAAAAAAAAACCTGAATGTCAGATCAGCTATTGCAAGTAAAGCAGCTTTGCTCAGCCTATACCTGGAAAGGAGGAAAACATACATGTGACTGTATACTAGAGACAGAAAGGCTCCTCTTTTGGGAGCCTAGGGATGGCAGGGTAGCCTTCAGCACCTTTCAGGATCAGACCTGAGTTAAGCAGCAAGGAACAGGTAACTGAAGGCACTTTCTGGATGCTGTTCTGTCAAACAGCTCAGGAATGCAAAAGGGCTGGATTCTAAGGTGGTGAGGCAGTTGAATTTTGCAACTGGAGGTTCTCTAATGTCATAAACCTATATTAGCAAGCCTGTGGGTTTTTTCCAGGTGAAATTATAATTTACCTTTCCTGATCTCAAGTTTTGTAGGAAGGGAGACCCCAGGTTATATGATCTTCCCTTGTCTGTGCAGTTTGCAGAGATGCAGGCACAGCTCTTGCATTCTGCATGAATAGCCAGTAGAGGAACAGGAGCTTAGTTCTGTCAGACATTTCAAGCCCAGGCCTGGCATTGTAGTACTCCCTCCCTCACAGCCTGCTTGAGCTGGAGTCATTTGCTACGTGGGAGTGCTTCTGGGAAGGGGCTTTCCCAGGTGGGAAGGGCGATTGCAGTTGGCTCTTCTGCTCTCCTTAGCACAGGGTAAAGCATAGTGTCTCCTGTGCAATTCCCAGCTGCCATAACTGCCTCTGGGAAAGCGTGATTAACAGATGCTAGGTATACAGGCTACTGCTAGCATTAAGTCAATTTTTCTACTTTACTCTTTAGCAAAAAAAGTGTGAGCCGTGCCTGTCCTGGATCCTCTTACTCTACTACATGGCTGTTTCTCTCTCTTAAAGAAATTTCATTGGCCGACTGCAGTGTGGCAATGGCATAACCCCTTTTGTAATCCAGATGGGGAATAAAGGTTCGGAAAGGCCACATGACTGACTCAGAAACTGGACTCAAGGCAGCAGCCTAAATGCTGGGCTGTTCTGCATAGTCAGAACAAGGAGAGGGCTGACAAGAGGAGAGATTCCAGGTGCTAGAGACAGTGTCTGTGCACAGAACCATTACCCCTGTCGCAGGGCTAATCTTATGAGTTTCCTGTGCAGCAAGCAGGAGACCTCCAGAGACAGGATCCCAAGCCTTTGAGATGCACCAGCTTGTACTTGAACTCAGTCAGGAGGGCTGCATGCAGGAGCAGCACATTACTGACTGCAGGAAGCAAAAGGCAGAAGGGTGAGAGCAAGGACAAAGCACCTTTGAAGTACTCACAGCTTGAGCAAGGAGTGGAATTCGCCGGGTGCAGGTCTATGTGGAGCACAGGCCATGCTGTACAAGAATCAGTCTTACACTCATGGAGTTGGATTGCAGCTCTTCTCCCGAGTAGCATGGACTCCTCTTTAGCTGTTCCCTCTGGCACTCCTCCCCAATGGTTTATTGATTCTTCCCTCCCACCCACTACTCCCCTCAGACCTTGCACACACACAACACGTGACAGCTGATTGGTATCTGTTAATTAATGTGGCCTAGGGCCTCTTTTCTATTCAGTGGCCTGATAAGGGAAATTGGATGTCCAAGGGCTGCCAGGCCATTATCACCCTTTGCTTCCCCTGGCAACACAAACACAAAACATGGCATAGTGATAAATAAATACCACTGACCCACCCTTCTGCCTTCCCTTCCCCAGCTGAGATAGTGCAGATAGAAAAAGAGAACCCACAGTCAGTCAATACAGCAATCATCAGCTCTTTTGTTAATTGCCAACTTGATAACAAGAGAAATCAAATGATCATCGTGGTGGCTGGCTACCTGGTTCCCAATGCAGGCCAAGAATTGTGAGCAGAGAGGGTTGTGGCTTATCCCACAGGAGTCCCGCTGAGCCCAGCACAGCAGCAGCAGGGCTGGGAGGCTCCTGCACAGAGTCTAATGAGCTCTCAGGCCTCTTGTTAAGCCCCAAGGTTTAATAAGCACCTGTGGAGAAAACTGGTAGAGTAGGCTGGTAGAGTATTGATCCACAAGCTGAGAACTACTTGGGTGCTTCATTCTCTCATAGCCCTGGGATCCTTAAGACACAAGGAGCTGCCAAAAGCACAGTTCCTGCTTGTCAGTGGTGAACAGGAACTGCCTAGGTGGGACCAACACACTATGCTTGGCATCCGTGTCAGTAATGGCTGCTGCACAGTGCCCAGCTCCCAGGATCTTTTGTGATCTACCCTTCAAGAGTACCTGGTACAGGGTGCATAACAGACAATTTTCCTTCCTATGCATTTTTATTTTTGCCCTCAAGGCAGACTGTGCCTCTGTGTTTTGGCCTCTTCACGCTCTGGGGCTGTCAGCGTCTATCTCTAGATGGTGATAGCTCTTTCTGTATTTGAGAATTACTTGGTTCACTGCTGGGTGTTAGTTCCATTGCTACAGAGTTTGGCTGTGATTTAGGTACTTGAATTGCACCATAAAGGTATTTTTGACACTGTGTAGGGTTTTTGGCTGTGAGGTGCAGAAAGCTGATGGTGTAGAGCCCAGGGAGTGATGAGGAATAGAAGAGGATTCTATTCACAAATATAATCAGGTTTTTAATATATCTCATTGCTCTGTTCTGGCAGGACCTTTTCTCACGTGTCCCAGAATGAAAGTTTGTGGTATGCTTGTAATTCAAACCTATGTCATTCCCTTGTATCCCATCAGAAGCCCTGTGTTCTGCCACCAGGAGCTCTTCTCTGCTCTTTGGTCAGCTGGACCAAACATACTGCAGAACAAAACTACAGAGGAGCCATGGAAAGGACAGTGGGGTTCAAAACAGTTGCTGTTGTAGAAGCAGACAGACATCATTGAAAAAAAAGTTACCATTAACCTTGAGTTGCCATAAATGCATTCAGAGCATCAGAATTTCTGTTTGAGGCTCTGAGTAGGATGGGCTCAAAGAGAAGGGGGTAAGGTCTACATGTGTTGATTGCCAGAGACAGCATCACTTTAGTAAGTTGGGGTTTTTTAAATTTTATTTTTAAAGCAGCAGGCCAGTGGGGTAGAGTGCTTGGGGTGAATCCCAGGGACACAAAGGACCGTAGGCTCCTGAAAGCTTTGCTGCATGGCCATTTGACCTTGCTTGTCTTTTACCCTGTCAGGATTTTCCAACCTCTCCCTTGGGGACCAGATGAGCCTCTTGCAGAGTGCCTGGATGGAAATTCTAATCCTAGGCATTGTGTACCGCTCACTGCCATATGAGGACAAACTCGTCTATGCTGAGGACTACATCATGGATGAAGAGCACTCTCGTCTGACAGGGCTGCTGGAGCTCTACCTGGCCATCCTACAACTGGTGCGCCGCTACAAGAAACTCAAGGTGGAAAAGGAGGAGTTTGTCACACTTAAAGCTCTGGCCCTTGCCAACTCAGGTACAGCCCTAGCCCAAACAACCTTCTGATCAGGGAGTCGGGGCCCACACTGTTAATCTGGCATGGGAGGGAGCTACTGCCTGGGACTCTGGTCTGTCTATGTCATGCAACATCCTCTCCTCTGTCCACAGAACAGTAACTGCACAGGAGAGCAGGGGTAAATGAGGCTTGCTGCTGCTAGAGCCCCAGCTGTGCTCTGGCCCTGTTATAGGGAGTAGAACCAGGCAGAGATGGTCTGCCTGCTGGTTTCTGGCAGTAAAAGAAAGGCTCTGGAGCCCATCTTCACTGGCAAACTTCTCCAGTGCTGTGAATTCAGAAAAGGGGATGTGGGCTGCACCTGCATCCTCGTTAGTCTGGTTTGTCAGTTACAGCACACAGGGAACCCTTGATCTCGGTTTGAAATACTACAAAAGTTGTGGAGTTGTGGGTTGTTGGTCCTGTCTTGGAGATGTTCAGTGATCACAAACACTGAATCTCCCTTTAACTGGGAGACAATGTGTGAATCTGGATGGTAGAAGGCGAGACATACTTGCAGAAGCCTGGTGTTGCCTGTTCTATTTCTTCTTGTGAAGAGGAGGAGAAAGGCCAGTACCCTCAGCCCAGTGCCTTGCATCTCTGTCTGGGGAGGGCTGCAGCTCTCAATCTAGCAGGCTGTGCGTGACACAAGAGGTGCTGTTTGCTGCACTGTTGTTGCACAAAAGCCAGACATGTTTGCTCCGGAGTCCCTTCTGAGAGGGAAACTGCTAAAGCTACTGTGTGACAAGGGCTCCCTCTACATCCCTTGAGTCTCATTGTCTCACATCAGATCTCCATGCAGAACTGTGTTGTGCAGATTGCAGAATTCACAATTGCAGCCTAACAGTGAGTCCAATACCTGTGTTTGGCTAAAGCCACCTTCCAGAAAGACAATGTATTATGAAGCTGAAGGAATTAAAAGATGGGGAATCTACACCTTTTGTGGTACGTGACTGTAAGAATTAATCGTTCTCTCAGTTGAGGGAAAAAAAAAAAGACAGACATCATATCTTTAATTCCAATTTGCCTGAGTTCAGCCTCCAGATACTGGTCTTTGTTGAGCTTTGTCCTGTAACCCCAGGTCTTTTTACACCCAACAGCTTGACATGATAAAGTTCCTGTTCCATAGCTGCATTTCTTGGCTATAGATACATTATTTCAAGTGTAAGGAAGTGGTTCAGAATGCTGTGAGACTACCCTTTCCTCACCATTTTACAAGATTCTGTTCTTTGCCATCTATACTTCTTAACAGCAGCAATTTAGAAGAAAATAAGAAAGAAATTACTTACAGCTCATTGATAAAGATGTTGAGTAACATCTGGGGGTTTTTTAATGATCCCTCTGGATTTCCACTAGAAAACTCTTCCTTCAGGGATGATTCACCACTGATAGCTACTTTGAGATCTGTCACCTAGCCAGTTACTAATCAATTGAAAGTGTGCTTTATTGATATTGCATAGTGCTAATTTTTTAATGAGAATGTCCTGTGATGCTAAGCCAAGTGCCTTATAAAAGCCTAAGTCTATTATATCTATGGAGTTAACTTTATCAACCAAACTTGTAATCTTATCACAGAATGAAATCAGGTTTGTTTGACAAGACCTCTATTCCAAAGTATTGTGTTGATTGGCAGTAGAATTACAGAATCATAGAATCATTTAGGTTAGAAAAGACCTTTAAAATCATTGAGTCCAACCATTAACCTACGACTGCCAAGTCTACCACTGAACCATGTCCCTGAGTGCCACATCTACACATCTTTTAAATACTGTCTTATAACTCTTAATTGAATGTCACAAGGTTTTTTTTTTCCTTTATTTTCCTCTTATTCACATTAGGTTAGCATGGAAATTATTAGATTAAACCTAGGAAAATTCATACATCATTAGAACTTTTCCAATCATCTAGAATTTCTCAAAAATACCAAGACTTGTTAATCATTAATCTGCCCTAGATGAGCCTCAGTCAGCAATTTTAGAACTTTTAAAGCCCAGTTATCCAGCTCTGCTCATTTCTGTGAAGTTTGTCCCTAACAGATGTCTAAAATCTTAGTTCATAAGAGCAGACAGGAGTCTCCATCATCTTCATATAACACAGGTACATAATACTTCTTTTTCTAAACAGGACAGAAGTGTTCACTGAGGACTTCTGTCTTCTCTGCACTGCTATTGATAGTTTAATCATCTCCAGGTGAAAAGAGCCCTCATACAAATGGTCATTTTTCTTCTATTTCTTAAACATGTATAAAACTTCTTTATTGTCCTTCCAGCCATGGATTTTCCTCCAATGTCCTTCACTTCCCTTATTGATTTTCTACACTTCATAACTTCTGATTCATATAAATTGCTATCTAGTTCCTATTTTCA
This sequence comes from Piaya cayana, assembly GCA_013389865.1. Taxonomy (NCBI): domain Eukaryota; kingdom Metazoa; phylum Chordata; class Aves; order Cuculiformes; family Coccyzidae; genus Piaya; species Piaya cayana. Next base: position 123,256 of record WAAB01001490.1, on the reverse strand, counting down.
ATTTCTTATATATTGCTTTTTTAGCTCTACTTGCTGCCTTCACTTTGCCACTGAACCAGGTTGGGCAGATGGCCAAAGCTGGCCGCTTTCAATTGTGGGGTGGTGGTTTATGGCAATGTAATCAACTCTTGTTAAAGAACTCACCTCCTGTCTACCAGGAAGGTCACAGGATTAAACCAGGAGAGGGGCTCTTCAGAGCAACTGAAGTGCTACAGTGGTTGTTGTGATAGGGTGACAAGATAAGTGCCTCACTGGGACATTTATATGGCCCATGCAGTGAGCAGAGACACTGCAGGGCCTCAGCCTTGGTGCTGTCTAGTTCTTCACAGCACAACAGAAGCACTCTGCTGGTGTTGCTCTCTGTGCTCTCAGGACTAAACCCAGGCAAAGCCTTATGGGACAGTCTGTATCAGGAGTGGAAAAACACTGAGCAAAGACAGAACAGAACAACCAACGCTCATCAGCTGCTTTGGGGTTCTGCTTCCAGCACTGTGGAGTGAAAAAACCAAGACACAGGTCAAATATGTTCTCAGGTGGATGGAAAAAGCCATTCTGGCTTCACTGGTTTCTCCTAGTGCATCTAGAAGCACAGCTCTGTAGGATCATAATGCACAAAAAAATCCTGCTTTGTTATTCATATTGAAACACATGCTCAGGGACATGGTTTAGGGGCAAACAGGAATGGCTGGACTCAATGATCCAAGAGGTCTTTCCCAACCTGATGATTCTATGATTCTGTATGAAAGTAAAGCGTGAGATCTCTTTTTTTCATGTAATTAAAGCCTCTCACAACACACTTATAAGGAAGCTAGAATAGCACAAGTGCATGTTCCTAATGTAACCTTCACAGTCAACATTCACATTCTTTTACTATAGGTTATTTTTCTTAGTGCATTTTTTGAAATGGAGTAAACTTGCACAGTCTGCATATAGGTGCTTGCATGCAAACAGCTGATTCCTAAACCTGTAAGAATGCGAACTGCCTCTGGGCCAGGCCTCAGCTGCCTTGGGTCAGAGACAGTGTTTCAAGCTGAGGACTTACATTAGCACCTGCACTGCCTAGGCCTGCTTTCTGCCTTGCCTGTCATGTAGGCATGTTTTATATATGTGTGTATATGTATACATAAATTCTGAATTTCCTTTATCCTTGCTGGATGTAATTGCTTATGCAACCCAGCTTCTAGGGATTTTCCTCTCTTCCGTGCAGCCCTTTGTATATTCATCTTTTGTTTCTAGTAAAAGCTGACAGTAGGCCAACCTTGCCAGAGCTGTGGCTGGTCTCTGAGTTCTCAGTGTAATGCACCAAGGACACACCTACTGGGACAGGCAAAGATAATTCACACAAACTCTGTCTTTAGTAAGCGCACTTTAGAGAGCTGAGAAGTGAAATCTTAATGCCCAAAGCAGCAGTCACGTCCCAACAATATGATCACCCATTTTTTGACAGAGTATGAGTGCTGTAGACTTGTTACCCTTCAGAACTAGCAGTCCCTTCTTAGGCATTCCGAGGTCCTGTTTCCTCATGAGTACAAATTGACCTGTATATTGAAGAGCCCTCCAGGTTAGCATACAGCACATATTCATTTAAGGATTTCTCAAACTAGCCAAACCTTATTTCCCCCTTTTCCCCCAGTGCATTTTAGTGAACAAGGTCTGGATCTAGCATGAAGATGTGTAGCAACTCTGTACTAAAGAGTTGCGTGAGGTCCCTGCTCCTCCTGCCAGAAGCTGCAAGAAAAAAAATTGGTGATGAGGCAGTGAGCCTTGTCCATTCTTACACCTGCCCTATACCTGATGCCAGCAGTGCTGGAGAAGGGCTCCTGCCATGAAGACTGGCTTCTAGACCAGCTACCCTCAGGGGCATGGTCAGGCAGCCTCCCTCCCCTGCTATGCCCTGACAGCTGTAAAAATTCATAGCTATTGATTTTGTAATTAACAGTTTATCAATGCCATCGACACCAGCTCACTGATGGATTGCAAGGAAATTAATCCTGCAATGTTATTTTATTTTTTGCAGTCAGCTGCCAATTTTGAGCTTCTTTCAGCAAGGAGTGGGGCAGGCTTTGATCTTTCTTTCCTGAATTCCTCTCTCTGTATACATCAAGTTATTTAGTGTTGTTAATCTCATCACTTTACAGAAGTCATGTGACAGAAAGACACAGTTCTAGGATTCTGACTACTGTACAGCAGCAGTAGTACCCAAACCCAGAGCACTGACTTTGACCAGAAGCCTGGAGCTTCTAACCCCTGCTAGGATTTACAGACTCTGATGGGCTGTGATCACTGCTCCCCATTGTGCCCCTAACCAGAAGGACATTAGATAGAAAGATTGTGTGACATTTCTCTCCAGGCTCTTGATACTCCCAGTCTTCAAAATGACCTCTGCAACTTGATAGGAAACAGATCCCACTCACTTCTGAGTGATGCATGGAAATTTTCCAGAAATGCTGACTGGCTGGTAGAAGTTGCATGGGTGACTTGGCAACATGTTTCTCCCTCCCTACTTTTCAGAATCCAATTCTGTGGCTAGCTTAGATCACTGTGATGACCTACCAGCCCTTCTCTGAGCTTCTTTCCCTGGTCTCTTGGGTACAAAACACAAATACAACCAGAATAATCCTTCATCAGTAGGCTTCTTGGAAATAAAAGTGTTTAATATCCTCTAATTAGAGCATTCCTCCTAAACAGCTTCTTAAGCAGTTGTCTTGCTAGACCTAATATTTTCCTGTTATAATACTTCATAACGCATCATAAATAGCATTTGCTGTACATGTATGTTATGAAATTTACAGTCTCTAGTTTGTGTTGTGCTCACCATGGAGAGGACACATACGTCTACAGAGACTTTGGCACTTCAACCAGCTTTCCTCCCGTTCACTGGTGTGGCACTGAAGAACTGTGTCTTTGCATGTGTTGTATGTGTGCGGGCTGAGCCAGAGCACTGCCACACTGCAGAGACCAGCTGCAGGGGCAAATGGTGCTACTGAGTGCTTGCCGTAGTGTCCCTTTGCTGCTGCTTCTGGAGTCATTGCCCTGTGGCAGGAATCTTTATCAATGGGTTCAGTATCGATTGAAAGTCTCTGAACACTGAAGACAAGGCAACAGTGTCTCCAGCTCTATCAGGGTTGTAAGAAACAAGCAAGTATCAACAAGATGAAAAGCAGAAATACTTTCAGTGATACTCTGCCTGGTTAGCTTCTCTAATCTAACCTCTCTGCTTTTTGGTGCTGCCCTCTGTCACCGTGGTGTACCACAAGTTTTGTAGCCTTGGTTCAACTCAGGTTCCCCAGCTCAAGCCTGGACTGGGTCACTACCAGCTACCTTTGCCTCAGAGGCACACAAAGGAGCTGTGTTAGTCTCACAAACCCTGCGAGTCCCTCTGGCAGCCTGTAGAAATCTAACTGACAGCCTAAGGGAAAAGACCTTGCAGGAGGTTCGAGTTTCCTTTACTGAAGCAGAAAGCTCCCTGAGAAGCTGCTGACAGTCTCTGAAAACATAGGCATATGCACAAAGGTGGGGCTGGCAACATCCCTTGGCACTCCGGTCATGACCTACTTGGGGCTTTTCTGTCTTGCTGACACCCTGAGCAGCTGCATGGCAATTAGGCAGTTTAGACAGATGAAGCACTACAGCAGTGATGAGATTGCTCCCAAGCGGCAGCACAGCAGCTGCTGCCCCTTGCAGGGTGACTCTCCCCATAAGGAGCATGGAGGGCAAGTGAACGTGCAAGTCACAAAGACTCCCACTGACCCCTGCGCAGCCTTGGGGTGGCTGGCAAAATGGGCAGCACATGAGGCACAACATGTCTCCTCCCCTGGTAACCTCACTGTCGCTGCATTGCTAGGGTCAGCTCATCAGACTGATGCTGAACATCACAGCAGCAACAACACCTGCCCGCAAGGTGTTTTTTTCCCCCCTTAAGAGACAAAGCAAGCCAACAACAAACTCCTCCCTGAAACGAGGGGAAAAAAACAGAAAAGAAAAGGAGAGAAATCATCTTTAGCTTCAAGATCATAAGGGATTTCCTTCCTCGTGTCTGACGTGTCTGTTTGCTCTCTTTTCTCCCTGTCCCCAGACTCCATGCACATAGAGGACATGGATGCAGTACAGAAACTCCAAGACCTTCTCCATGAAGCCCTGCAGGACTACGAGCTGAGTCAGCGCAATGAGGAGCCCCGGCGAGCAGGCAAGCTGCTCCTGACCTTGCCCCTCCTGCGGCAGACGGCCGCCAAAGCTGTGCAGCACTTCTACAGCATCAAACTGCAGGGCAAGGTTCCCATGCATAAACTCTTCCTAGAAATGCTAGAGGCAAAGGTCTGACAGCCCCAGCGCCAGCTGACAATGGCCGGGGAACAAACTAGAAACAAAGATGCAGACAATGGAGCAATCCAAACAGCAGCAGCAGCCACCGCCGGCTTTTATCTCCAATCATTTATTATGGAAGAATTATTTAATGTCTATCTGTCGGCGTGACTGCAGAATCTCATGTACAGGAGGGGGGAAACTTTTAATCAGTCACCTGTTTCTCTATTTTTTCGTTTGTTTTCTCTGTGGGAAATGCCAGAATATACTCTTGCACTTGTTGAGGTGGTCACTGGGGCTCAGCCCCTCTGAGCAGTGATGCTCAGCACTATCCAGGCTGCCTGCTCCCCAGCTCCCTTCGCCAGTGCTGCAGAGGGAGTCAGGACAGAAGCAGGAAGAGAGGAAGAATAGAGTAAATATAAACTTTATTTGCTGGTGTTGTGAGGTGTCAGATAGAAAGGGAAGCAGCAAGGGTCCTTCTTTGTGTCACCTTTCTGGCTCTTAACTATAGAGCAGATGCTGCTTTAGAGAATAGCACTGCTGGACCTCTGCTGATCAAAACAGCTGCCTCCCAGACTCCTCTAGCAACAGCTAACACTTGTACATACAGGCCCCACTCTTACCGGGAAAGATACTCCTAACTGTGTAAGATATTCTGCGACCTTGTACAGTGTGTCATTACGCCTGGCTCATCCCTCCCATGTAAAATCCCCGCCGGCCCCTGAAGAGGTAGGATGCACAACCCTGAGAGAATGCAAGTCTCCTTTCCCAGATGGCAGGAAAAAGATAAAAGAGCCCAGTATTGTTTCAGTGCTGGGTTGACTTGATAATCTCAGCATCCTCTTCTATGTGGTGCTAACTACAGTTCTTCCACATTTCACTTTGTAGTGTATCCAGCCTGCCTCTTCAGCTCAGCTATGTGCCATTCCCCACTTGTTCCTTGTGGCAGAGAACACAAGGCTTTGTCTGCATGGTTACTGCCCAAGTTTAAATACAGCCATACCCAGGGCTTTCCTAGAGTTCATTAAAGTGATAGCTTTTTGCCTCCACAGCAATTTAGGTTTATTGCCAAATGCTACTTAGGAATCAAGGGCACTGCTTTTTTGGAGGAGGCAGCTCTTGAGCTTGAGAGACTGCTTTTTTGTGGCAGCCTAGGGAAATAAATTAGAGGCTGGCATGAAACCCCTGACAGTCCAACTACCGTCTTCTGTCTCATCCCATTATCCTCAACAGCAGCAAAAGAGCTAGCAAAGATTATCCCTGGGCCTGGTAAGAGGTGATGGGAAAACAATACTTGACCTTGAGATGATGGGAAAAGAAGTGGGGAATATTTATTTAGTTCTGTTATGTAACCAGGTTCCTGCTGTCTCCGAGTCCTGGTTTAGATCTGCTGCCTAAGCCAAAGCTGCTGTGTTTCCATTAGCCAGAGGGTAATGTGAGTGACTGACAAAACTGGCTGTTGGCATTCTCTAAGATTCTGTTTTCTAAGTCACTTGGTTTTGAGCCAACCTGACCTGTTGAAATCTGAATGTATTGTCTGGTTTGTGGTTAGTGGCATAGCAGTAAAGGTGAGAAAGAGCCTCTGATCTACATTTGAGACACTGCTAGCTCTACTATATCTGTTCCCCTCAAGCTTCCATCCCTTCCTGGTTAGCCCAGGAGAAAGCTAGTGTGCCAGAGGAGTAACTTGCCCCCAGCAGGAAGCTTTCCAAACCAGAGTTGAGGCGTGTGATCACAGAGACATTGGGTACTCATTTTCTACTGGAGTAGAATGTGTTACAGGAGGGCTGTCAGTGATGCAGAACACCCAGGCCAGCTCAGAGGCTGGGGACACTAACCAGTGCTGACTTTTCAGCGATTCTAACCAGCTTGCTCCTGGTACTTGAATTAGCTCAGTTCCATTTCCTTTGTGTTTTCCCCACATTACACCATTGTAGCTACTCTCAGTCATTTTGTACTTACCTGATAAAGGAATTCTGTCTTGCTTCAGGCACAGTAGTAAGCCAACAGACCTAAGGGGCAGTAGGCACATTGGAGCTGGGACTGCTTCCATACTCGCAGGAGAAGCAATTACACAGTGGCCTTGTGCTTTGAACAGATGCTTGCTCTTGTCTCCTCAACTCCCTCCCAGAGGCAGCTAGGGAGAAAATAAGAGGCTGTCAGTTGCACTCATGACTCCTGTACCTGTCTGTGACTGAGAGGGACCAAAGTGAAGTGCACACCACTACTACAGAGCCGGCTTGCCATGTGCTGCACACTGGCAATTCCTTCTGGCTCTGGCATAAATGCTCTCACAAATGTGTTGGGTTGCTCTATTGCTTGTAAGTTTGACTAATTTGCCCACTCTTGCTTCCCTGCCAAGTCCCACCCAGCTCAGCCACAGCACATTGTGTCCTGACCTGGTGTGCAAAGTTAACTGTCCCAAAATGGGCTGGAAAAAAAAATCCTAAGAAGCAGTTCTTACTCTCTTAGGTCCTGGGTGGAAAGGTCAGAAAGAAGAATTGAAAAAAAAAAAAAAAAGCTCTTCCAGCTTTGTTGGATTTGGATTTGGGCCTGCTTTCCAGAGCAGAGAGGGAGAACTAGCTACAAAACATGATTATGGAAGGCTGCTGAGTTCACTTCTAGTCCACAGAGGCTGTTGGCTATTTAGAGTAAGGCTACAGTATGGAGGCAACTCCTGCCTTGGTAGAGCAATATGAAGGTATCAAATGCATTTTTTTTCTAGGACCTTCTTTTGCCGTTACAGCTGCATAACCTTGGATCCCATCTTGTTATCCCCGTTGCTTGAAGATAACATGCCTGGAAATGTTTGCAGTGCTTCTGAAATAGGATGGGAACTGAACCAGACCGTAATTAGCATATACTAATCTCTTTAAGCAAAGAATGCAAACTCTTCCCCAGGAACTGGGACAGAAACACCTGTCTAGATTTAACCCTTAAAAGTCTTGTTCCTTCTTAAATTGGGAAACAGGTCACATCTCTTGGGCACTATGCAGGAATCACACACATCTCTTCCAATTTATTCTGATCTGCATCCTAGTACTGTCACACTGCCACAACCGAGGAGCATGTCCAGTTATGCAGTGAGCTGGGTTTGCAGAGAAGGGTAACATCGTCGTGTAGTCCTCTCCATGCACTTTGAAGTAGGAAACTGCTTCAGCAATTGTTTTGGTCTTTGAATGCTCACGGTCTCTTACAAAAAGGTCTCAGGATGTGGAAGCTGGGACATGAACTAGGAAATGGGTTCCTAGTCAGTGCTCTTTATGCCGTTCATTTGTAATATAGGAGTCACAAAGTCAGCACCATACAGCTGTCCTGCATGGGGCAAAAGATAATGGTGCTTGGGCCTTGGGACACAAATGGGCTCTAAAGGAAAGCAAAGCTGTTGAGGTAAGTGTTTCAGTGACAGTGGGTAAGCATAAAGCTCACATCCAGCAACTATGGTAAAAGCATGCCCATCCCCTGATTTGCATCTGCAGATAACAAATCATGCACCAGTCAGCTACTACAAAAGGCCATTCTTCCCAAGTGGTTAGCTTTTCTGTTTCGGGCACATTCTTCTCTGGGAACAACCGTGTCTGTCCTGTAATGCAAAACAAATTTCATGGGGATCAATTAAAAGAAAAGGTAAAACACCACACAGAAATAGGTTTTTGGGGAAACTTGGGCATTACACCTTGCAGCAAAACTGTGAAGCTATAAGAAACTCTGCCACAACAATCAGAACCTTGCAGTATTGCTCATGTTAAGGGGGCATTATTTTTCTCTTTGTAAGCTAAGTCGTCTTTTTTCTCTTTTTTAACTTACAAATATATGAAGTAAAACATGCTGCACTAGAAACACTTAAGCAGCTGTTAGAGGGAAAAGTAATTGAGGAAGACCCTAGAATGTAACTTGTTGAGCTTTTATCACCAATTAGACCTGCAAAAAAGAGCTTCCACTTTGTATCCACAAGCTGTAATCAATCATATGGTGAATGGCCACAGAGGCTGTGAGAATGATGCAGGGAGTTATGGACAGTCAGTGAAATAAACAGTATCTACTTAACTATTATCTTCTCCTAAGGAAAAAAGAAAAAAAAAAGGAAAAAAAACCTGTTAAATAAATTGTATTCTTGTGGTACGGGTCATTTCAAACAAAACAAGAAATAAAACACAGAAATGTAAACCCTAACTTAGACAGAGTAATGTTTATTGCATTTAGGAGCTGCTCTGTTTTGTCCCTTGGGAGGTACGTAGTACATGGAGGAGCCTGGGATGGGGGAAGGCATTTTCTTTGTGTGTGGCAGTAGGGGAGGAGAGCTCTCTCACTTATAAATGCTCATTTGGTGTTTTCCCATATCCAGAAAAAAAAATTCTGAGCAATTTTCTGAGTTTTTTGAGATTAGCTTTGCTGAGTACTGTTTAGGCAGGTGCTGTTGTCAGTCTCTGCCAGAGACTGGTCTGTTTCTTCCACTCACCTGTTTTCTCCCCACATTCTGCAAGGAGTAAACATGAGCTAATGATGAAAACCCTTTGAAGTTGTTCCAGTGAAAAATAAAATCTCTAATCATAAAATAGACCACTGGCTTAAACCCAACAGTGATATCACAATAGCAAGCATTGCAACAGCTGTCCAGTACTTATAAAATGGGTGCAAGTGCTGATGTCATGACATTTGTATTGATCTAGTGGTCAGGTGGGCAAGCTCATGTCTGCTTGTGAAAGCAGAACGAGATGTGCTGTGGTATGTGGCAAAGACATAAAACAAGGACCTTAAGTTTTATTCTGCCTCTCCCTCTATTGAACACAGACAGCATCACACCCTGTGTAAGCATCACCACCTCCACACACTTCACCTAGCCAACACTGCTAAGGTCCTCCTATGCCTTGGCACTCACTGGGATGATGGGTTCAAACCAGGCAACAGAGGGACTCTCAGCTTCCTCAGGAAGGAGGAGGGGGTGGCTGAATTAGTGGTGGTCAGAGGGAAAGGCCATTGGCTAGAAATTGTCCTCAATGAAAAAAACAAGATGAACACAGAGCTGGAGAGGGAGGTAAGGCAGGACAAGATTTTTTCACCCTTACAATAGCTACTCCCAGCTCCACAGTCCTCACCACTCTGGCAGTGACAGGCTCAATCTGAACCAACCCAATTCCTTTCCAAGTTCATGTGCACCTCACAGTCTCCCCCATAGCCCACCTGCATCAAGTGCTTAGGTCCTCTAAATATTCTATCAGTTCACAGAAGGTTTGGATTTGGCCACCACAGTAGGACTTTAAAAACAGACTTTGGATTAAACATAGCTCAGGGACTGTCAATCTGTAGCTTTGCAAAAGGCAAAGGGCTTCTGAAAAGTTTGTGTGCCTGAGCTGCTGGAGTCAAGAGATTGGTAAGGGTAGCAAGATGACTATGGAGAGCCCAGGCCTTGCTGGTCTCTTCAAATGCCATTCAAGGGATGTTAGATTTCCTTGGTCCTTTTTACCTCTGAAGTGGCAACTACCTTCCTTATATTTCTTGGGAACTCTTCAGCTTTGTCTAGGTTTTTCTAGGCTTTCCGTACTTTCCTCACTACTGTTCAATCATACAAGAATTAAAAAAAAAAACACGGGGGAGGGGGGCAGTGTCTTTACAGTAAACACACTGAGTACAAGGAGGAACTGAGGATTACCTGAAGTTTCCTCTTACCAAAGAGCTTAACAGGAAATATTAGAAAAATATTACATTTTCTTTGGTTACCTGGGGAAAGAAGGACTTTCTTTACTAATTAATGGTCAGTTCTTTAAACATGTTTCTCTCCTCCAAGTTAAATACACATTTAACTGCTGGGATATGTTCTTAAGCTTCTAATGTTAAAACATGGTTGCAGTAGTTGCTTGTGGCTACCTGCAGACAAAATAAAACGAAAACCGACAAGATCTTTCTTTTTTTAGGTTAAAGGAAACAAAGCAAACATTAGCTGAGGTACAGAAAACATAAGTGTTCAACTTCCCGTTAACAACAAGCTGAGGCTTTGCTGTGTGCATGCGGTTCTTTCCAAAGACACACTCCCATTGCAACCAATTTGAAATGACACCATGGGAAAACCTGAACATCTGTGCCTGGGGAGCAGGACCAGCCTAGCAGTGCTTAGGTGGCTGGAAGAAAGAGATGCTGATAAGTTACTAATGCCATTTGGGTTTAGAAAGCACAAGGATGGTTCAACCAAAAACAACAGACTTGATCCAAAAGAACTGCAGCCAGCAGGTTTCTTCACATTAGTGCTAATCAGCTTTGAGAGCCTCACTGGGCTTCTGGTCTTTGCTCTCTTCCTTCCACAGGGCTGCTTAGGTGAGGCTAGGAAAGTCTTCAGGTCTGGGAGTAGCGGCATCCAAATAATTCGAAGAAGTAGTGAAATCACAGCAAAGATTAGAACTGTCCAAAGACTAAACACATCTTTTGGAAGAAAAACTGAGAACAACAGCTACATCACAGATTTGCTGAAGACTTCAGTGCTTCACTGAGCCTTTTGTAAATCTAACCAGTCATGTGCTGATGGTAACCAGCTCTTGGCAGCACACACAAGGCATGCAGAAACACTACACTGGTTGAGACCACAGGCCTATTTAGGGTACTGCCCTCTCTCTGTTAAAGTGGCCAGGAGCAGATGACTAGAATGTAAAAAGGAGGTGTAATTAAGTCTCCTAGCAAGTCTTGAAGACTACCTGAGCTAGAGATGAGGTCTTTGCATTTAACACCCCCCCCAATGATTTGTCTTACATTCAACTCTCCAGTCCCATTCTCATCCTCTACAAGTATTCAGTCCCCATAGCACCCTGCAGCAGCAAGTTCCATGGATCACTGCTCAAAGAAGTATGTCCTGTGCCTGCTTTGAACATGTCATCAATGTATCCTTTTTCATTCTCCTACAGCTTGTATGAGAAGACACAAAAACCAACTCTGCTCACTTTTCCCTACCATTCACAATCTCAATTTCACACACAGTCATTTCTTTTCAGGGAGGAAGTAGACCTGCCAGCCTTGCCCCTTCACTGGGTACTGCATCAATTAAGCAAGGAAAGTGTGATAATGAGAAAGGCAAATGGCTGCCTCCCACCACTTGATGCTTTAAAGATGAGTCAAAAAACCTATCTCAGATACAGGCCTCTCTCTCTGCAGCTATCTGTCTACACATGTACATACAATCATTGCATTTCTTTGTTGTACTTTAATTCGCAGCACTACTGGAGTTCGTATTTACCTTCAAAATAGCTCATAAATAAGATTAGCCAATTTAAACCATATTTTCCTAACCATATCAGATTGCTTTACATGGATGCAGCCTTTTCCCCAGTGGATTTTTTTTTCTTTTTTTATCCATCTCAAACAAAAGAGGAAACTAAAGAGGCACCTTGGCCTTTCCCTGACACAAACCTTTATCACAACACAAACGAGTGTTTTAAAAACAGAAGATTTTAGTGCATTCCTTGATGTATTGAATAAGAGAATTTTTAAAAATTTGTTCCTTCCTATGGCATAATAAGAAGGTTGTTTCTCTTTACAAATCCCAGCCTACTTGATTCAGAAATAATAAACTCTTGCTTTCCTAAATGCTGACCATTCTATAAGAAGTCTCAGAATCAAGTGCATTATTTTGATTAATGAAATTATTATACGTTTCGTTCCCTGATTTCAAGAAACGAGCATTACACTTTCAATAAGCTGTATCACACATGCCCAACATAACTGCAATTGCTGAATAATAAAAGGCAAGGCAGTGATCAGATAAGGAGAGAAACAATCAAAGAGAGAAAAAACCCAGCAACCTGAAATCACTTTGCCTAAATTGGCAAGAATCAACACAAAACAATGCTCCATTTAATAGAACAGTTAGAAAAAGCACATAAATCATGTATTTGAGAGGGGTTAATTTCTGCCATATGCCAATTAAGTCAAGTGCAATGCATAAGTTATGAATAATCTCATTGGAGTGAAGAGTGTTATATTAGGAAGGAAAACAAATTAACTGAAGCCAAAATTTTAATCACCTTCAATAATTACATTTCCAGCATTGTAAATTCTTTTCCATCGCAACACTGAAAGCAGTCAATACTGCAAGAAATTTTCTATTACTATTTGCAGTATTAAAATCAAACACATTAAACAAACTTCTGTTTAGATTTTTTTGTCAGTGGTTAATACTACTACAAATCACTGATCCTTTGGTTCAGTCCTAGGAAGTACAATTTGATCAGGTATTTTTCAACCCTTGTAACCAAGCCTGGGGTCATAACTCATTTCCCCTGTTGTTTTTATCATCACATCACATCATAAAAATTCAGCAGTGTCATAAGAGAGTGACGCTCATGAGAACAACAGAACAGTCATCAGGTTTTGGGATGCTATCCCCAGTTCTACCACTGCCTTGAGCACTTCTAACTCAGACTCACTTTTTTCCAGCTGCAGAAATGCAGCTAAATCACTACTGCTGCTCCTGTGCATTTCTTCTTTCCACTGCAACTCTATGATTCCTCATGATCAGGCACCCACGATGATCCAGCCTGTCAATCTTTGATATGTTTTGGGTTCTTCACTGCTGTGACAGTTTCTATTTCTCCTCCCTCCTTCCTCCTGCCCTGTTTCTGGTACACTGCCCATGAAGGTGGGGTGGCTGCCAGTGAACATTCAGTCCCTTGGAGCAGCCAACCATACTAAGCTGCTTCTAACCCCTTGCACAATCGGCTGTTACAGCTCCCTTAAAAGCAAGGCCTCTGTGGCTAGCAGCCAGCTCACTGTTCTAGATACCTTCCACTTGGAAGAAGGGTCACCTGAGTTAACAAAGTTTCCCACTTCTGAGGCTCTGCTAAGATGTCCTTGCTTTCCAGCCCTACAAGGAATGCAGTGCCACCAAAGTGACACTCACCAAACTAAGGGCGAGGGCTACAGGAGGGCATTTGCAAAATGACAGTTACCACCATTTGGGCCAGATCATCCTTCCTCTTCCTTCTCAAGCTTATATTTGAAGACAGGCACGAAGTGCAGGCCTGAGACATAACCCACAGACAGACTAGATCATGACGGCTTCTGTGGCAGCTCTAGTTAATTAGACAAACCATGTAAAAACAGTTAAGTCTCACATTCGTCTCAGGCTCCCACTGTACAACTCAAGAGAATCTCAAAATCCTGCCTGCATAAGCCACAAGACCATGCAGCAGGGTAGTACCCAGCAACGTGTGGTGCTGCCAGTGCTGAACTACAACAGCTGCATTCCCATGATGCTGTGTTGTCTTGGGAAAATAGTTATTAACCCAAACTGAGTGACAACAATTATAGAAACACCACCACATTCACATTCAATGGCCACAGAAAATTTTTTTTAAAAATACAAATAAATAATAAACATTTTCTAAACTTGACTAGGAATGTAACTGTGAGAGAAACAACCAATCAAAAGAGAGAACAGAGCCTGCACATCCATTGAACTCTGTTTCTCAGCTCCCTTGAATCAAGAGGCCACTTTGCCTCTTCACAAGAAAAAGAAAGCACCTGGAATACCTTAGGACCCGTGTACTCTCTCAGCTGTAAATGAGCAAAGGATAAAAAACGCTCAGTAGACAGGTAAATAAAATGTTTTGGGGTTAAAACATTTATTATCATAAACTACATACGCATATATAAAACTACATATACATAAACTACATTATCATAACTATGAAAATCTTACATAAAATTTTAGTTGGTAGAAAAACAAATGTGATCCCTTTTTGCAGATATGCTCATACTGCAGGCAGAGTAAAACCATGTGAGAGGAGTAAAATCTTCATACCCTGTGTGTACTCTGAGCTCTGTAAGAGAGACTGCAGCTAGACAATCCCTTCTGCTACCCATTGCCCTCTGCAAGCATCTCAGACAGGAATCACCTTTTTGTTCCACAGCTGCTCAGTGCCCAGAAAGCAGTCCCCTGTCTCACATCATCTTCGCCAGAGCACATTGCTTGCAAATAAATATATCCTAAAAGGTGACTGAAACATCAGATAAGCAACGTCTGGAACCTCTCAAATTCTAGGATACTTGATCTCTACATTGGCTGAATCATCTTGGACTAGACTTGAGAACTGTCTTTGGTTTTGGTTTTTCAAATGGAACATGTCCACAGAAAGTGGCATTGATGACTCATTCCAGAGTTTCTGATTGCTGTGTGTTGCAGAGCATGCTGCTAAGTTGCTTCTATCAATTGTCTGGACATTCTCACAAAGATAGCACTAGCTACCTACAGGTGCTTGACTTCTGTGAGTGTTATTTACCCCAATAAGAAGAATAAATAAATTATCCCCAAGTTATCAGAAAGATACCAAGATAAGTACAAACACTGTCACCTCCTTGGCACCAGGTTCCATACTTTGCTGATTGCTTTTATTCTCACACAGGTCATCACAGTAAATGCTCTCTTCACGGAGTCTGGTCATGAACTCTCCAGAGCACAAATTGCTTATCTGGCAGACAAGCATTACCCTTTCCAAGAGAGTCAAAGAACAGAAACTGTCTGTGCTATGACTATGAGTAATTGTAAGTCAGCTGTGATATGACAAGGGACAGGGGCTAACCTGTGCCACAGATCTTCACAAAGTGAGTAGAGCTGGCTAGATGTCTTTCATCAGTGTCCTGGTGACTTCCCAGCCATGATTGAGAAATGAGATAACCATCTTGCCCATGAACACTCATCAGGTAACTAGCTACCCAACAAGTCAGAAACACATAATACCTCCAAAATAAATAGGAGATAAAAAATATGGTATAGTAATAAGACAAAAAGAACATTAAGCAACATATCAGAAACTGCACTTCAGATTTGGCTGAGGAGTCCAATGCTCTTTGCAGTTAGTTTTATGCTTCACAGGCACTGCTGGTAAGCTGGTTAAAAAATAATCTTTCTTCTGTTACTCCTCTCCCTTCACAGTCCTCAACCTTCACTTCTTAATGGGAGGGGGGAGGTGTGGGCATAATATTATTTCCATGCCAGTCCACACCATAGGTACCACTTACTTCTGCTGGATCATTTTTCATCACTAGGAAGGTTCCTGCCTTTGAGCTAAGATGTATTTTGAGCTTTCACAGAGGAAAGAACTAGAGAAGCAGGACAAAGATTAGAAAACATGATATGGTTTGTTCCTCAGTAAGTTGGCATAACAGCCTGTTTCCCATTCATCAGCCTGGTAGGAAACCATGACATAGACATGAAGATTTTCTTACAGTGACCTTCCAGTACCTGAAAGGAGCCTACAAGAAAGTTGCAGAGGGACTATTCATAAAGGCTTGTGGTGATAGGAGAAGGGAGAACAGATATAAATTGGAGAGGGGCAGTTTTAGACTGGACATTAGAAAGAATTTCTTTGCCATGAGAGTGACGAGATATTGGAACAGGTTGCCAAGGGAAGCTGTGGTTGCCCCATCCCTGGAGGTGTTCAAGGCCAGGTTGGATGGGGCCTTGGGTAACCTGATCTAGTGGGATGTCCCTGCCCATGGCAGGGGAGTTGGAACTAGATTATCTTTAAGGTCCCTTCCAACCCAAACTATTCTATGATGCTATGATTTTTGCCCTGCCTTCACCATGAACCCTTGCATCAATAAGAGTGCAGAACACAAATATGGGGCTGACATGCTCCAGGCAAAGGGGAGAAGCAACAATTAACAATAGGAAACACTAATGTAACTTTGTTACCTCTTTCCTCATCCTAGCCCCTAATATGACTACTCTATTCCTTCTCTTCCTAGGGTGAAACTTGAATGACTTCTCCTGGTTTGCAAGTAGATGCAGGAAAGGAAAGGGAACTAAAAATACATAGTGAAAGGGAGAACGTCAGTTCAGAGCTTCAGCATCAATGAAGCTCAATCAGACTCCTGCATACAGGAGGGGTGACAGGTAACTATTATGTGTTTTTATCACATATTCCATATCTCCAGATGGGACCATAATATTGAGCATGATGAGAAAAGTCTATCTGAATAAGAGAGGCAGAGCCCAGAACTCTTCAAAGCCAACAGAAAAGTTGAAAGATATTTTTCCCATAAGCAAGAAATTTTCCCATAGCCTCACCACATGCTCTGTTCTCTGGGAATCATTGTCATTTGACGGAGAAGCAGAATTCAACCTATTGCCCCAAATCTGAGGTTCGATAGCCAGGATCAAAGGGAATGAGAGGCATTAGATGCAGAGTAAGGAAGCTCGGAGAAAGCTTTCCAACAGGAGACAGAGCAGTAAAATCTATGGATACCTTTGAAATGCAGCTCTACTTCATAGAATCATAGAATCACCAGGTTGGAAGAGACCCACCAGATCATTGAGTCCAACCATTCCCACCAATCTCTAAACCGTGCCCCTCAGTACCTCATCCGCCCACACCTTAAACACCTCCAGGGAAGGCGAGTCAACCGCCTCCCTGGGCAACCTCTGCCAGGGCCCAATAACCCTTTCCGTGAAATATTTTTCCCTAATGTCCAGCCTGAACCTCCCCTGTTGGCGCATGAGGTCAGTCCCC
>WAAB01001490.1:44425-105598 GCA_013389865.1 Piaya cayana | reverse complement strand
ACATCCACCAGTTCCCTCAAAACTCTTGGGTGGACTCCATCTGGTCCCATAGACTTGTGGACATCTAGCCGGGCAAGCAAGTCTCTAACCACCTCCTCTTGGATCGTGGGAACCTCTTTCTGCTCCTCCTCACTCCTGGGGTTGTGTGCAGAGGGAACAACTTTCCCTACTAGTAAAGACTGAAGCAAAGTAAGCATTGAGTACTTCAGCCTTGTCTTCACCCCGTGTTACTGTTGTTCCCTCTGCATCTAGTAGGAACTGGAGATACTTCTATACACTTGTGTGAGCCACAGGATCCCTCCTGCTCCCATGTTTGTGTGTTCCTAGTACTCTTCCTTATGGAGCAGAGATGGCTCTAAGTCTCACTGCAGCACGCAAGAAAGTATTTCTTTGAGAAGCAGGCCTTATAGGCAAGTGCTTACCTAGACATCAAAAGATACTGCTTCTCTGTGCCAGACTGCACTAGAGACCTGCTGAAGAGACCTCTCTCCTAGAATTACCTTTTGCAAGTAATGAAGATGAGACACCTTCTGAAACTAAAGTGCCAGCAGAGCAGCTGCTGGAACAAACAGCTAAAGAATAACAAATTACCAGCACAGTGTACCATGCACTCCCAAGAGATCTGTAGGGGTTTGGGATGGAAGTGGCTGAGCTGCTAAAAACATGAATTCTCTCATTAGAATCAGCTGTTCTACTGGAGTAATGAAGGGTAGCAAAAGCTGTAAGTTGTTCTAAAAAAGGCATATGAGGTGATCTGGGAAGTCACATACCACTGAGCTTTACTTCAAATCAGGTAAATTGGTTGAATTATCAAGTAAAATTAGAATCACAGAAAGGGACTGGTACAATGAATTCAGATAGTTTTGCTCCTTGCCCTCTTTCCACTGTTCTTCAATACCTTAGAAGTCCTGTTGATTCCTCTGAAGTATCCTGTTTAGATCATTCCTCATTTCTTTTTGGTGTTTGGCTATATCCTTTGGAAAAATCACTTTTCATCCTCACACATTCTATCTAATGCCGCCCTGTGAAAAACTGCATAAGTGAAATATTTGTATTTATTCATGCAGTAACTGTATTGCCATTGCGGGTACTACAGAGGAAAGATGTAATAGCAGAAATCATACTTGAGGTCCTAATGGTCCAGCCTTAGTCCCTCATTTGTTCCAGTCCAACAGATGAGAATGGTGTATTCTAGGAGGCTAATTACTTCAATGCAAACTGGGCCTTACCATGAAAAGGCTCATGCAACAACATGTAAGAACATTTTAGCAAACAGTTTTCTACATGAACCACTATATGATGCCTGATGCAGATGAAGCCTCAGGAAGGAACAAAACGACATTATTGTCCCTAGGGATGGAACATCTACCACCTATCTGAGCAACCTATTCCAGTGTTTCTCTACCTTCATTGTAAGAAATTTCTTCCTTATATCCAGTCTAAATCTACCCTCTTTAGTTTACCCCTTGTTCTGTTGCTACAGGTTCTAATATCGTTTGTCCTCATCTTTCTTATAATACCTCTTCAAGTATTGAAAGGTCACGGTTAGGTTTCCCAAGACTTTCTCTTCTCCAGGCTGAACAACTCCAACTTTCTCAGCCTGTCCTCCTAGGTGAGGTGTTCCATTCCTCTGATAATTTTTGTGGCCCTCATGGACCCATTCCAACAGATGCTTGTCTTTCCTGTGATGAGGACCTCAGAGATGAAGATAGCACTTCAGGTGGGGTCTCATGAGAGCAGAGTACAAGGGGAGAATCACCTCCCTCAACTTGCTGGCCATGCTCCTTTTGATGAAGCCCAGGATATTGTTGTTCTGGGCTACAAGCGCACATTGTCTGCTCTTGTCCAGCTTTTCATCCACTGGTTCTCTCACCCACTAGTACCCTTTCTTTTTCTCAGCTGCTCTCAATCCCTTCATCCCCCAGCCTATATTGATACTAGGGTCTGACCCAACTCAGGTGCAAGATCTTGCACTTGGCCTTGTTGAACCTCATGAGGTTCACATGAACCCACTTCTTGAGCATGTCTCGAGGTTTTCTTCTGAGACAGCCAGGCTGTGGGGAAACATCAGAAGCTAAAGGTAGAGGGTTCCAAATCAGTAAACCCAGAAGCTCTGGTATGTGTCCTGAAAAAAAACTATGCTGGAGGCTCCAAGGCATCCAGGCTGCCTTAAAGGAGCACAGACAGAGCCTGGAACAGTTTCACTTCTTCTGTTTAGATCACTGCACCATCAGTATTTGCATACCTACCTTTTCTTGTCTAGTAATTATTGACATATATTACTTTAAAATTACCTAGAACCTAATTAACATTCATCACCTTGACAGGATTTCTTCTGGTAATGTAATTGCTGCAGAAAGTCATGTTTACTTCAGTGGGGACTTAACAAGTTACCAGTTCTAGCAGTTTTTATCGCTTAAGCAGATCAGATATTACCTATGTTGTGGTTTAACCCCAACTGGCAACTAGAACCACACAGCCTCTCTCTCACCCTTCTTCTGCCCTCAGTGGGGTAGGTAGGACAATTAGGAAAAAACAAAAACTTGTGGGTTGAGATAAAAGATACTTGAATAGAACAGCAAAAGTAAGGGATAATAATCATCAGCAGCAGCAGCATCAAAACAAGTAGCATAGAATACAATTGCCACCACTGGCAGAGACCAATGCCCAGTTCATTCCTGAGCAGAGATCCCTGAACAAGGAACTTCATGTCTATATACTGACCATGGTGTTACATGGTACCAAATATCCCTTTGGCCAGCTTGGGTTGACTGCTCGGCTGTGCTCCCTCCCAGCTTCTCGTACATCTGCTCACTAACAGAGCACAGGAAACTGAAAACATCAGTGTATTGTCAACACATTTCTCATATTAACTCTAAAATACAGCAGCTCCTGGGAAGAAAAATATCTATTCCAGCTGAGCATAAGCATTACCTAGCAAAAACTAAGCCAATAGATGTTATCAACATTGTTCTCATGCTAAATCCAAAACACAGCAAATAGTGGGAAGAAAATTAACTCTATCCCAGGAAAAATCAGGGCACCACATACCTCTTCATGTAGTCTGGTGTCTTGAAAATCTACCCTGAAGCAGACACCTGAAACTGACACAGCAGATACCAAAGAACTATGCTGATTCTGTACTACTTTATCTATCTTGCATATTCATTTGCTCAGTACTTAAATTTTCTAACACCTAATTCCATGAGTGCCAAACATCACTAAGTAGTGAGATAAGTGAAAAATTAAACTATCATTAATACCAATTACCTGTATCACTTTCATTAAACTAACTTTAGTGTCTACTCAGATACTACCATAGTTAAATTGTTACTATAATTTCATTTCACATTTTGTTAAACATTGCGACATAACAACTTTCATAACTATCAAGACTTTGTTCTCCATTCTAACTAAAAAACCAGATTCCCAGAATTTTCTGAATAGACATTAGCTTCCATGCAACCACATGGCAGCAATGAAACTGACTTTTGAACTCCTAAGGTCTAAATATCCCTGTCTGGATTTCTGGAAAATTGGGACACACTCTGCTAGGTCACTGGAATGCTTCCTTTTCATTTTAGTCCCAAGTCTAAGTAGATATTAGGATTTATAAAGCTTATAGCCTCTATGGCCTGAGAACTGGCGCATATCTCTTCTTGCCTCTGAGTCACCATGCACCTGATGCCTCACTAGCCCCCAGGAGGTTTGCTGTACTGCAGCACTCAAGAGCTATAAATGACTTCTGGAAGCTAGCTGCCAGTCAAGTGACAAAGAAGTCTGCAGAGCCATTTCCCCCAGCTCACGTCACTGAGCACTTGGACGACTTTAATACAACATTAAATAGAACAAGACATGAGCAATATGTTATTTTTGCAAAGCTGAGCTTGTCACATTTGCAAAATTAATATAGTGTGGCAGGAGATGAAAGGGCCACCTTCTACATGGAGCTCTCCCATCTATGGAGCCAGACAGCATGAGCTCAATAATGAAGTGCCTAGCTTAGCAAAATCACAAGGTTTTCAGACACCAAATGGGCAACCAGCAGTACATTGCAAATCCTCTGAGATAAGCACAAAGACGAGAAAGGAATGACAAAAATGGATGCAAACAGGTAGTTTCTTCTAAGCCAAAGCAAAACAATTCTCAAAGGAGCACTGTGCCAATGGGCCTCTGACTTTTGTTGAAAGCATTAAGCCCTCACAGCACAGCAAGACATGAGCACTTGGAAGGCAAAGAGCACTGACAGTTTCTAGCAGACATTCTTTCTGGGACCTTTGGACAGTGTTGTGTAAATGATTTTTGTTTATTTAGCTTTCTCGGTGATCCCTGCACTTCATGGACAAAGGGGAGGATTGAGTCCAAGTAAACTTGCAGCCCAAATTACAGATAAATCCCTACTACCATTCAAAGGTTACTTTCAGGACAAAATTCCTTTTGCTTTGAAGGAAAGGAAACACTTTGGATATAATAAAGAAGATGAAACAAATGCCACCTTTGCAAAGTAAACCATCTTCCCTCAGTTAATACCAGCAGCATCACCACAGATTTAATTTAGTTCCTTCTGCCCTTCCTTCAAACAGAAGTTAAACTTATCCATTTTCTCCCTTGCACACTCTCTTATTCTGAGATTGACATGGTTCAGGTTACCACCTCCAAATCAGAACATCACTTGGACATGTCCTGCCTATAAAATCCCCAGCAAAACCTGGAAGAAAGCATGGCATCTTTCGCTTCTTTGGACAGTTTGCAAACCTGATTTTTTAAATATACATATATGTCTGTCTCTGTGTGCATATACACATACTATATACATATCATGAATGCATACAATATGTATTGTATGTATACATAATTCATGTAGATAATACATACATATAGCCAGTGCTGGATGGATGCCATCCAGCTCATGTATTCCCAAGACGAAGAGACACTGGTGAGTGCAGGGGAAGCCTATCCCAAGTGTGAAATCTAACCAGGTAAGAGTATTTAGAGGAAACATGAGACTCATCAGACTACACATCCCATTCAAGCTTGACCTTCTTGTTGGAAAGTGCATTGACTATGTGACACTGCCCATACAGCCCACAACTGTCCATATGCAACTTCATAGTCCAAGACATACAGCAGGCTTTTGTTTCTTCCTCTCCAAACAGAAAGTTGGGTCAGTGACCTTCTCTTTATCCCACTTGAGAGTCCTCTTTAGAAAAGAGAGAGGCCATTTTTAGAAAGGGAAGGTATGTCCTATGCTGGTACGGGGAGTCCCACTGAATGACAGGGAGCAGTTCTACAGCAATTGCTTTGTTTAAAATGCAAAACATGGATGTGTTTAGAGGACGTATCAGCATCAATCATTGTATGCAAATACTGCCTGTGGAGAAGAACCCTGTAAGTCACTCCTCACTGCCCTAATCGAGTTAACGCTAGTGACCAGGGCATGTTGAATGCTGATGGGCTGCTGATAGTGCTCTCCCACCAGAAGATTAATAGGAGGCAGCAGAAATGCTTAGCCCCAAGCAGGGCACAAAGTCAGAGGGGAGACGAAGGGGGAGAACAAGCGTGTCTTTCAGTCATCACCCATTACCACAGACACACACAAAAAAGTAAAACCCCTTCCACAACCACCAGCATGGTTATGAAGGAAGGTCAGCGCAGATGACATGCACTGATTTGGACAGGAGATATTGCTGACTTGCAGTCTGCAACTCCCTTCACAGGGGAACATGGATTCATAAAAGAGAGGTTAAAAAAACCCAACTCCGCTGCTATTAACCTTAGGTGTATCTAAAATAAGGGTCATTCTAGGGACCCACAAGCTGATAATGGAAACTAGAGTTGCAGAGAGAAACAATGCAATTATTTGCTTAGGATGTCATGAAGGAGGAGAGAGGCATATTACACACAGGTCCCAACAGTCACTGAGGAAAAAAATCCACCACAATTCTTGTGCCAGCCCTTCAAGGCTGATGGTAGCAGCTCTGTAATGCTCAAAGTCAGTGCCCAGTGATATGACAGCACAAATCCCACTACTGGGATACCTGTGACTGCATGGGAGTGGTTTTCATGTGCTGGTGAACTTTAATAAAGCCATGAATTCAAGTCCCTGGCTGGAGTGAGTAGTACCATGGAAGTAACTTCTCTGGCAAATGCAGCCCTTTGTCTTTTCCCAGCAGATAAAATTAAGTACTGTTAATGATAGTCATTAACATCATTCCTTCTCTTTCTTAGTAGCCAGATCAGTAGGAGAAGGAGAGTGGGGAAGGTGCAGATGTTCTGAGTTTTCTCAGTGCTGGGAGCAGAAAAGGAATGAAGCACTGCTGATAAGGTTGCTTTTCATCCATCGATTTACACTAGTTTTACTCTCTACCTTCTCTTCTTAATCAACTCCTAAGCCTTCTCCCTTGCCACTTTCTCTCAGCTTGGCCACATCAGCCATACCTGCTTCCTGCACCAAACTGTTGCCAATGGTTTCCCTCTTCTCACAGCTTCTGTTGCAAAGACTTCTGCCCTGACCTCCTCTTTCTCTATGTCTGCCCTCCTCAGTCCCATGACTCTTGCACATCTGAGCTACTGTCAGTTCCTTGCAGAGTGGGAATCTTCTCTTTTATATGTCTGTAAAGCGCTTGGAACACTTATATTGCTCTATAAATAAGGATAGTAAGAGTCTAATGCTGGCAGCTCCGGCAGATGCATAGGAAAAGGATGATGGCCTTCCCCTGGAATGAGATCATTCTGCTTACTGGAAGATTTCATACCAAAACTGGCTTCTGCCTGGAGTCCAATACCTATCAAAATCCTTCTGAGCCTAGCAAGAGCAAAGCTAGTGCTGTATTAGGGAGCTGTTTCAATGCAACACTTCTCAGCACTGAACTTTGAATGGGCAAGCAATACAGAATTACAAAGAGTTTTTATGAGAAGTTACATCCAGGTATGCCAGTCAGTGCCAAGTAATTTTTTCTCTCCTAGAAAATGCCTAATAGAGTAGGGCCAGCCTGGTCCGTGAGGAGCTTGAGAACAGAGATGGTGCCACCAAGCCAGCTGCAGATTTGTAATGAGTGCACTACTAAACCACTAGGAGGACACAAAGACACCAGATCAAGTCATCCCAGAATGCGAGCCTTGCAAAGCAGGTCCCTGTGCAAGCAGTTTTATCATTACAGCCTGACTCTCCAAGGTAGGCTGAGTCCCATAGAGTGTATACAATATTTCTAGAAACAGAGTACAATGCTTATAGGATTCTAGAGATGAGACTCATTGTTACCACTGAACTACCAGTGAGACTGGGAAAGCAGGAGAAAAAAAACCAAAAACAAACAACCTTTGGCAGAGTTCATGTTTATACCACAAATAGAATCAGCATGGTCCATATCTTCAGTTCCAAAGCACACTTGTGCTGGCTTCAGGTTGTTTTTATCTGAAATCATTGCCAGAGTGGTGAATGTTAAATTTCCTTTCTTTATCCTCTTATCCCAAAGTCCCAAGAGGTATTTCCACTTGCCTCCAAGTTATTTCAGCTTGACCACAGAAACCAAAGGACCACCAGTTGTAGATTATTTTGGGATATGTATGCAAGACAGAAGACAGTACAATGCTCTTTCAGCTATGTCCTAGCCCCACATATTCCATAGCTCTCACAGTCATGCTATAGCCCAAGCAGCTTTGAGGGACTTATACTGAGCAGAAGGGTAGGGATTTTGCCCACTGCATTCCTTTCTCAATCTCTAGGATTTGATTGCTTATATCCTTCCATGGGCACCAGCGTGGCCAACAGGTTGAGGGAGGTGATTCTCCTCCTCTTCTCCTCTCTTGTGATATCCTACCTAGAGTATTGTGTCCAGTTCTGGAATCCTCAACGTAAGAAGGATATGGAGCTATTGAAATGGGTCCAGAGGAGGCCACAAAGATGATCACAGGGCTGAAGTAACTCTGCGACAAGGACAGGCTAAGAGGTTTAGCCCGGAGAAGAGAAGGTCCTGGGGAGACCTTAGGGTGGCCTTCCAGTGCCTGAAGTGGGTCTGCAAGAAAGCTGGGGAGGGACTGTTTACAAGGGCATGTAGTGATAGGACAAGGAGGAATGGCTATAAATTGGAAAGGGGAAAAAATAGATTAGACATTAGGAAGAAATTCTCCACAATGAGCGTGGTGAGATGCTGGCACAGGTTGCCCAGGGAAGTTGTTGATGCCCTATCCCTAAAGGTGTTCAAGGTCAGGTTGGATGGGGTCTTTAGCAGCTGGATCTAGTGGGAGGTGTCCCTGCCCATGGCTGTGGGGTTGGAATTAGATGATCTTAAAGATCCTTTCCAACCCAAATCATTCTATGATTCTATGAGTTCCCCATATTCAGAACCAGCTACCATCTGTATGGGATAAAGATCAGCTATCAAATAAGCTTACTATCAGCTCTCCACTCCATGGCCCAAGTTGCTTCTCCAAAGGCCAAGAGCTGAAATCCAGTCAAACTATCACCATTGACCATAGCAGTTTCTTCGGGGAGCAGAAAGGATGCTGTGCCTTTTCTTGTGCCAATTAGAAAGACAGTTTGTTTCTGGCATACAAGCTGTTTCACTACCAAGGCAAGAGAGGAGGGGGAGCAGAAAACCTGGCATAGAGGGAGGGTGGGTGAGCAGCGGGTTCTGGCTTTACAAGAGGATGATAAATGATAACAGCATTAGGAACAAAACCAAACATCTTTCATGCTGTCAGAGCAATGAAGCCAGCACATAACAAGACATGGGCACAGGGCAGTGCAGTTGTTTTCCAGAAAAATGCACAACTATCAAGTTACTTCTACTCTGAGTCAACAGACCAATTCATCTTCCTTAGGTTCTTGCAGAAAAGGGCAGAGGACAAAGGGGTAGTAATTTCTCTTCAGTCACCTAAGAGCTTCAGCTGTTCCACAGTGCATTGAACTCAATAGACAAGGCCAGGTCAGCACAGGATAGCAGTGTGGAAGAGCTGTAAGGGTGTAGATTGGAGAGCTCTAGGTGGTCAGGGACTTCTTCCCTCATTGCCCTAGTAGTTACCATAGGGTACCATGGTATGCTACAGAGGAAGACAATAGCATTGGGACCTTAACACAGAAAGGAAAGAGCAGAACCACAGTCTTAAATACCCTTCACAGTGTTCCTCCAGATCCAGAATCCACAGAAAGCTTTGCCATCCTGCTATTCAGAATAAAAATTCCTTCCAGGGGCTTACTGTATCTTCACAGGAGGAGGTCACAAAGGCAATAGCAGTAGCTGGTGAAGGCAGAACTGCAAAAGCAATCACCTCTGTCAGGATTTTTGAGGAACAGGTTCAATGCATTAATGTTCTGCTGAGTCTAGTTACTCTCCTGCCTTTTTGTAGTCCAAGGCTTGGCATCAAGGAAAGGGTTAGTGACCAGTATAGGATCAAGAATGGGATGGGGTGCCCTGCCCAGTTTTGATTTTATTAGCTCCCTACTGTTCCCTTCTATGCTTAGAGCTGGCCCTGCTTCCACATTTAATCAAACAGGAAACATGATATTCGGTGAGTGTGCATGTAGCCAGGAAGGACTTTCAAGAACCTTTGGCCTGACAGACCATTCCTCTCAACATTAGATGGAAAGTCATTCCTGATAAACTCCAGTTCTCTTTAACAGAACAGGAACAATACTTAATGCTTCTTCCTCTGACAATCAAATCTCATGTTCCTCCACTAATGGCAAGAGACATGGAGAGCTGTTACTGTTCTCAGCTTGCTGACTGAACATAAGCCAGCAGTGTGCACAGGTGACCAAGAAGGCCAATGGCATATTGGCTTGTATCAGAAATGGTGTGACCAGCAGGTCCAGGGAGGTTATTCTCCCTCTCTACTCAGAACTGGTGAGACCACATATCGAATACTGTGTTCATTTCTGGGCCCCTCACCACAAGAAGGATGTTGAAGCTCTTGGAGTGTGTCCAGAGAAGAGCAACAAAGCTGGTGAAGGGGCTGGAGAACAAGTCTTATGAGGAGTGGCTGGGGAAGCTGGGGTTGTTTGGCCTGGAGAAGAGGAGGCTGAGGTGAGACCTCATTGCTCTCTACAACTACCTGAAAGGAGGTTGTGGAGAGGAGGGAGCTGGCCTCTTCTCCCAAGTTACAGGGGCCAGGACAAGGGGGACTGGCCTCAAGCTCTGCTAGGGGAAGTTCAGGCTGGACATCGGAAAAAATATTTCACAGAAAGGGTCATTGGGCAATGGAACGGGCTGCCCAGGGAGGTGGTTGACTCACCTTCCCTGGAGGTGTTTAAAAGACAGGTGGATGACTGCTTGGGGACATGGTTTAGTGGTTCATAGGAATGGTTGGACTCAATGATCCAGTGGGTCTTTTCCAACCTGGTGATTCTATGATTTTATGATTGTAAGGGAAGTGAGCTTCTGAGATCAAATACATCAAGCATTAAAACTTAGGCTTTCACAGCTCACTACTCTCCATGTTGTTTACAATCTCTTTGTTTTGCAAATGCTCTCTCTCATGATGATATAAAACCTCTATCAGCCCACGTGCTTAACATCCAGATTGTCCATGAACTACATAGGCACCCTTCTCATCTCACAGCAGATAACAACTCTGTAAGACCCCATCAAGCAAAAGGCTCTGCAGTACCAGTTTGGGTGTGATGGTTTGAGTCAAAACTCCCCCGAAACCCTCACAGCATCTGCAGCCCCCCCCCTTCCCTCCAACCCCCCCCCCCCCGNTAAGCTAACAAGAGAAAATAAATCATTACACTCCTCAGATAGCAAAATCACCACTGGCATTCCATGCCGCTCCCACACAGACACAGACCGGCAGACCAACATCAGTACCGGAGACAAGAGAGAGAAGGAAGATGGAGCCGGAGCCGGAAAAGGAAGTGTCCCACCCCCAATTACACCCTGATTTATGTAGAAAAAGTTGCATGGAATACTGGGAGTTGTAGTTCTTCCTCAGCCACAACCTGGCTATTCTGAAGGGGCCAAAATCAAACCATTACACTGGGCTTCTCTTCTTTTGGCTTTGAGGACCGCTGGCTACTCTTCCTCCTCTGAGGGGTGGCCATGGACATAGAAATTTAAACAGAATTAATTTCTTTGTTAAAGACACCCTATACTCAAGATACAAGTAAAATGGGAAAAGTGTATATATTCAGTAGAAAAAGCCTTTGGGCTACAGCATGAATCAGATGTGTCAATGACAAAACACGATAAAAAATGCAAATCCAGCCTGGAAGAAGGCAACAGAAAGGAATATAGAAATTCACATACCAGGTAGAACCAAGTATTTCTGGGGAATCCTGAAACTATCTACTGAGTCCATTAAAAGTAGCTTTGTGAGTAGTGAGATGAATGAATCCCAGCTAACTGTGGATTTGTGTCTTGTGCTGAATTTACTGTGCTGCATATAGAAACAGGTGAACTCCAAGGAGAGTTTTTCCCGCAAATGAGACATGCATACACTTCTTTTGCAGAGTCGTCTTTTGTCCATCTAACAAGGGGTGAAGTTAGGAAACTTTCACTCAGTGCAGACACTGAAAAATTGTCTTCTTTGTCTAGGGAAATTGCTGGGACCTAGCACATTTCAGATCTCTGCATCTCTTTCAAGTAAATTAATTTGGGGGTAAGAGGTTCAATTCAAAAGTAACTGAGAAATAAGTGAAAATATATAGACAGTCATAGACAGTGTGTTCACTTAAGCCTTGTTTCATTTGGAAATAAGGCTTGAAGTAATTAAAATTTTCTCTATATGTACTGGAAAAAGAAAGTTTACCAGTAAATGGTAAATTGGGTCTTCCGACTATGAGGAGATTTGCATTATAAAGGAAGGGGGATTAAGGAAGACAATGACACTATAAAAAACAGCACTATTTCTTTGGCACCAAAAATTTTGAGCAGAGATCCAACTTGGAATTATTCTTTTCAGATGATAAGGATGAAGCTTGGAAATAGCAATACTCACAGTAGGAGGAACTGGAAAAAAAAAATTAACTTGAAAAGAAACAATCTCCCAGGATTTTACATTATTTGCTTGGGACCCTCTGAAGAAAACGAAGAATAGAGCAGTCTTGCTGCTGAGACAAAGCACATAATAGAAGTAGAATTTGCTGCTCCACAGAGTGAATCCCAGCCACCCATCCAGCCTCTACAGCACAGTAAAATGGCTGAGGTCACTGGAATTAGTGAGGGCAAAATTTGGCCCGCCCAAAGAGAGAACTTCCTCTAGCTGAACCTCATGCTGGTGATGTTCAGCATGCCTGTGCATCAGGCTGCTGTTGGATACATGCCCATTTCGCTAACCACTCCTGGCCTTGTTATTCTAAATAAGGATGAACAATAATGAAGATATCTCCTCTGCCAGAGACCTGAAGCTTTGAATTACTTTTTTCATGTTGGACTTGGCCCTTTTTCCCTTCACACACTAGCTGTCTATTCTGCATCCTGTGTGGCACAGCTGATCTCCTGCTCTCGGGACATATTATTTCCCCAAATCAAAGTGATTTATTCAAGTCCTGCACATGACTTGGATGGCTATATAAGTGTTACTGCATTAATGCTAACATTACTTCCCAATAAGGTCACACACTGAAAAGCTTAGCAAGCCTTTGAACTGGAAAAGAGGGAGTAAGGAACAGTTGGACAGTAAGGAATATTGGTTCTGTTGGAATATGAGTCAACCCACTGTGATCTTTACTGTGATTGCAAATAAAAGAATATCTATGACACGAGTCATAGTCTGAGGTGGAACTGTTGTTTGGGGAAGTAAAAAAAAAATCATTTGTCTGAGCAAAATCTAGGTGTATAAAAGCCTAAGCTGTAAGCCAAAAGCTGATGCCATAAACTATAAAGATTCTTATCTCTCAATAACAACCTTACGGAAGCAACTTCTACCCAAGCACCACTACTCCTCCACAGGGAATGTAGTCAGCCTTGGCCCACCATCCTCAGTGCTATTCCAATGTCATTCTAGCCCACATTGCTGGGCTATCTTCACTATTGCCGAGCACTTAGATCCTCTAGTACCTTCCTACCTCTCAGTCCAATTCTGGACCTTCCTTGTCACATAAAATGGATTTTTAAAATGCATATTTAACTTCATAGAATTTATATGTCACTGAGGAGAAATTCACACCCTCCCCACTAATGAAAGAAAGAAGAAATAAAATCCTGTCCTTGATTTAACCTCTTACATACACTGTCTCAGCAAGGATGGAATTCATTCAGTGACGGTTCATTGTAGCTTTATTTCTACATCACAATTGACTAGTGCTTGCCCCATAGGCAAATTACAGCCTCCAGTACTGTACAGCAGTATGGGATAACCTGGTGACTCTTGTCACTCAAATAGTTTCCAGTGATTCTTTCTAGGTATCCTGATGTTCACTGCTCAACTCAGACCATTTACTTCAGTTCTACAGAGGAACACATGATTTGCTATGTAGTTCTCCTGTGTTGTATCTCCATCCAGACATGGAGGATCTTTAATTTCTTGCACCATACCTATCATCAATGTGTTTACCAGGAAAGAAGCAGGTTATGGTTTCAGCTGTCTGCAAGGTCAACAACACAAAGAAGCTTCCTCTACTGAACCAATCTCCATTAATTATTGTTCCCACAGGAGGTGCTGTATACCCCACAGGAGCACACACAGGGTTAATATATTTGAATTTCTTCCCAGAGACAAATGGTTTGTGTTGAGGAACTGCTGCTGGGAAGGAAGGAAAAAAAGCCCCTTTTTTATTATTCTGAGGTGCATTTTAATTTGCACAAGCGACATTCTGTCTGTGATGGATTACACGAAGGGAAACATTACAGCCCAGCAAGCTCGGCAAGGAAAAAAATAAGGGAGATATGGGGAGGATTAAAAACAACCTATTGCAATGCAGAATTCTGATAAGGGGTCCACGGTACCTTCAGAGCAGGAGCAGCTGGAGCACAGAGTACCAAGAAAGAGAAGGGGCATGGTATTGAGTGAAGAAAGGGGTGGGAACACAGATGGGAAAAGGCTCCTTGGTCATGTAGTCTGATCTCTCTTCCTGCTACCAGCACCATCACAGATGAACTTTCACAAAAGATCAAGCTCTATTTTAAGATTCATTCTGCTTTTTTTTTTTCCCTTGGAAGGATGTTACAGGATCTCACTTCTCTTTCTGATTGCTAGAAACTTTTGTTTCTTTGCAGAGGGGGTGGACTACGTGACCTTTAAAGGTCCCTTCCAACCCAAACTACTCTATAACTCTATGAAATTACATACTAATTTATTCTCACCCAGTTTATGCCCATTTGTTCTTGTGCCAACATTGTCCTTAAGCTTAAATAGCTGTTCTCTCTCTTGAGAGTTTTGTGGTTTGATGTTATTTATAGACAGAAATTACATCCCGTCTTTCCTCATTTTTCCTGACTGAACTAGCAAAGCTCTTGGTATTGTGTAAAACAGACCCCTCCATAGCACTGGTCATCCTAATACCTTTCTGTGCTCTGTTTCCCTTCATATCCATCCTTCTGGGATATTGGTTGCTGCAATTGTATGTGCTATTTCAGGAGTGGTCATAACAGGTTCTTGGACAATTGCACTATAGTTCCACTTCTCTACATGTCAATGCAGAGAAAATGCCTGCTAGCTTTGGACCTTTTGCCAGCACCATACTGATCATTTAGCCAAAGCTGTTACTGGTCAAGACAAGATCAGTGCTAAGAAAAGCCTCCTTTCAGAATAATACATTAACTTTCAGCATTACCTGTTGCTATCCCCTGCTTCAGTCACCCTTATGATTTCTCCACTAATTACCATGCAGCACCTTATCTAATGATTTTCTGAGCTCACGATAAACAAGTTCTAGCCAGTTATCTTATCAAGGTTAGCTATCTCATTGCTTTTTATCCCATCTTCTATTTTGCTCTTGTCTAGGCCCCTTTCCTTTAAGAGTACAAAACTACTGTACAAGCTAGAGAAAAATCCCTATCACCTGCTAATGGCATATGGTTTATGGCACAAAGGTACATAATTCTGTCCCCTCGTTGGGGGGAGCAATGATGAGATGCAGTGGTCTCTTTATTCCAATCTTATATTTTCTTACACACTCTTTGGGGTCTCAGCAACATAAGCAGACTCCTTGTACTCCTCCTTTCTTTTTTATCCAGCCTCTTCTTGTTTTGAACTAATATTAAAAAGGCATTTTTCCAGAGATATTAGTGCCTGGAATTAAAGAAGATAGATTTATAGAACTTAGAGATGGAGGCATTTAATAATAATAAAAATACAGCTTGGTAGGTGGTCTGAGAAATGCCCTAACACAGCAGGAGAGACTCATGAAAACAAGCTGAATTAGGAAGCCTATTGGTAAGTCAAAGCATCACATTTTTGTACTGTGAATCACAAGGAGTATTTGAACTGACCCAAATAAAAGATTATCTGTTAATTTAAAGGATGTGTTTTATAAAAATCCAGGCATGTCAATAAAATAGAATGAAAAAATCTCAGCCCAGTACATCCTCATAAGCACATAAATAAGAAGAGTCCGACTACTCCAAAATCTAGTTAACCCTCAATTTAGAGTAGTACTGAGCACCTGGAAACACCAGCTACTTCTCTGGAATATATACAAGCTCAAAATCTTTCCTAAATAGAATTTAAATGTCTATTGCTGTATGTCCTGGAGGCTTTTCCTGCAGCAGAAATACATTAGCCCTGTAGGACCCTAAAGGTCACTATAAGTGGGCTCTGGTGCACCACTTGAAGGCTCTGTTGAAACCATTTGGTCATCAGTGCATGTGTATATGTGCACACTACAATGTAAACACACACCTATTTGTCTCTTCTGTACTTCTGTAATCATGGCTAAAACCATAGGGGAAGTACTTAAAGCCTATTGACTTCAAACATAATGTGTGTGTTTTTATGAGGCTATCATTACTTATCATGAGTATAAATATACAGGTCTCAAAAAAACATGCTGTATTCTGATTCCTTGTGCCTTGTCAATGAGAAATGCTCTACTGCTTAAATACTGTCTGCCCCTGACTAATGCTACAGGCATAGAGCAACTGCCTTGAGGCGTCCCTCCACATGTCTTCTGTGACGTTACAGATTGGACCCATTCAATTGGTAAGGGAGAAAAAGAATCCTGCATCCTTTCCTATAGTCCTGCTGCCTCTATCAAACTAGAAAGTAAAGATCATAAATACTTCTTTATTTCAGAGGAAGTAAGGTTAACTCTATGTTACTGCTAACAAGAAGGCAAAATATTCAGACTGTTTCCAGTAATGTATTTTCCCATTTATCTGGGACATCTCAGTACTGTCTATTAATGAAAAGTTGGCTGTGATTGCTTTTCAGAGCAGAGCTAAACTCTGCTACTCAAAGACTCCAGAAAGGCCAGTGTTACACTTGTACTTGACATGTCATAAAAGTAAGAAATCCCAGAGTCAACTTCCAAAAAACGCTAGGTGAAAAATTTTAATAAAATTGAGTATTACTTCCAAAATCCACTTGTCTCTCTGTGCCTCACTGTCCTTCTGGCTAAAAGTCTTCCAAGCAGACATCTTTCTATGTGCTTGAAGAAAATGTGTTCTCTCCTCAGAACATACATAAACTCCACTTCCAGCTCAGTTCCATACTGTTTTGAACAAATTAATTGCAGAAAATTAAGAAGTATAATGTATTATTTGGAAATTTCAATGTCAGCTAATTAGCAATTGGCAAATAAGTGTTGGAGCAGGATGACACTGAATGCATTAGATGAGTCATTCAAACTGAATGTTTTAGGCAGCTCAGGTGTTAAGTCCTGTTCCTTTACATTAATGTTACTATCACTGAAAAACAACAGAAATATAAAGGGTATCAATAACAACTTCTAGGCTGGGATTCTGAAATGCAGCCATTTCCTTGTCTCCCAGTGCATCCCTAATCCTGCCAGCTCCTTTATCTTGTAAGTGATGTTTAGGCAAGCAGGCAGCATAGCCTAATTGGTTTCTTTAATGTGACAGACGTATGAAGGGATTGGTTAAAGAGCTCCATAACCTTCCTCTCTGAGATTTGTTTTAAGGCACAGTAGATGTGGCAGGTAGCATTGTTACAGCCTGAAGATCTCTTGATGTGTGAAGGATCCTTTCTCATAGTGATAATATCTTAAAATTCCTGTTCACCATCCTTCCATGGACCTAATAGGCCTCAGCCCTACTCCTGGTGCACATACACCCAAATGGAGGGACAAACCTTCTCTCCAGACTCAGCTGGAGTCTGAACTTGGATGGAGCTGAACTTGGCAAGGGAAGTAAAGACTAACTAGAAGGGCTTCTACAAGGACATCAGTCAAAAAAGGAAGGTCAAAGAGAATATATCCCCACTGATGGTTGGGAATGGTGACGTTGTATCAACAGAGAAAGAGAAGGCTGAGGTACTTAACTTTTTTTTCCTCAGTCTTCACTGATAACTACTCTCCTCAAACTTCCTGGGTCATGGGGCAGCAAGATGGTGACCAGAGGGGTAAACCCCGTCACACAGTAGAGTAGGATCAGGTTCGTGGCTGTCTGAGGAACCTGAACATTTATAAGTCTATGGGAACTGATGAGATGCATCCCAGAGTCCTGAGGGAATTGGCCGACGTGGTTGCCAAGCCACTCTCCATGATATTTGAAAAGTCACGGCAATCAGAAGTCCCCAGTGACTGGAAAAAGGTTAATATTGTGGACATTTTTAAGAAGGGTAGAAAAGATGACCCTGAGAACTACTGACCTGTCAGCCTGACATCTGTGCCTACAAAGATCATGGAACAGATGCTCCTAGAAGTTATGCACATAGAGGACATGGAGGTGATTAATGGAAGCCAGCACAGTTTCACCAGGGGCAAATCCTGTATGACCAACTGAGTGGCTTTCTATGATGGGGTAACCGCAGCAGTGGACATGAGTAAACTGATAGATGTGATCTATCTAGACTTCTGTAAAGCCTTTGACATGGTCCCCGACAACATCCTTCTCTCTAAATTGGAGAGGTATGGATTCAATGGATGGAAGGTGCAGTGGATAAGAAACTGGTTGGATGGTCTTATTCAGAGTAGTTGTCAATGGCTCAAAGTCCAGATGGAGATCAATGACATGTGGTGTCCCTCAGTGGTCCATACTGGGACCAGTGCTGTTCAATATCTTCATCAATGATACTGATAGCAAGATTGAGTGCACCCTCAGTAAATTTGCAGGTGACAATAAGCTGAGTGGTGTAGTTGCCAACACCAGAGGGATGGGATGTCATCCAGAGGGACCTGCACAGACTGGAGAAGTGGGCCTGTGAGAACTTCAAGAAGTTCAACAAGGTCAAGTGCAAAGTCCTACACCTGGGTCAGGGCAATCCCTGATTTCAGTACACAGTGGAGGATGACATGATTGAGAGCTGCCCTGCAGAGAAGGACTTGGAGGTGCTGGTCGATGAAAAACTCAACATGAGCTGGCAATGTGCACTCACCACCCAGAAGGCCAACCATATCCTGGGTTGCATCAAAAGAAGCATGGTCAGCAGGTCAAAGGAGGGGATTCTGCCCCTCTGTTCCTCTCTTGTGAGACCTCATCTGGAGTATTGTGTCCAGTTTTGGAGTCCTCAACATAAGAAGGATATGGAGCTGTTGGAATGTGTCCAGAGAATGGCTACAAAAATTATCAGAGGGCTGGAGTACCTTCCATACAAGGATAGTCTGAGAGAGTTTGGCTTGTTCAGTCTGGAGAAGGCTCCGAAGAGATCTTATAGTGACCTTCCAGTAGCTGAAAGGGGCCTACAGGAAAGCTGGAGAAGGACAAATCATAAAGGCTTGTGGTGAAAGGATGAGGGGGAATGGGTACAAACTAGAGAGGGGCAGATTTAGGCTTGATAAAAGGAGGAATTTCTTCACCATGAGAGTGATGAGACACTGGAACAGGTTGCCCAGGATGCTGTTGATGCCCCATCCCTGGAGGTGTTTGAGGCCAGGTTGGATGGGGCCTTGGGTAACCTGATCTAGTGGGGGCTGGAATTAGGTGATCTTTAAGGTCCCTTCCAACCCTAACTATACTATGATTCTATGACTTGTGAGCAAAATGCTTTCACGAGGAGGATGACACAACTGAGAACAGGCAGCAGGAAGAAGCATTAATAGCCATTTGCTCCTGCCATAGCTGCTCTGCAGAGAGAGCCTCAGCCTCATCCATTCCCTCACATCAAATATGGGTTTCAAAAAAAAAAATCATTCTATCTCAGATTCACAGGTATTTTACCACTGAAGTCCTCAGATTTGCTCCTGCTTACAGCTAGCATAATCACTACTGTTTGGAATGGCAAATGGATGGATGGTGTCACATAGAGATTGGGAGCTTGTAAAGAGAATCTAAAGCCTTTGCTTCTTGTATAGAGGCGGCCTTGGGAAAGCTTCCTAACAGATTCAAAGGAAGGTGAGATGGGTGGGAGACAGTACAGGCAAGACCAGAACTCTCTTATCAGTTTTACAGAACTCTGCCAGGGGAAAGACTACCCAACATAATTGTTGGCCTCTGGTTGGACAGAGAGTCTGTGTGCTTAATTACTCCCTTGATACTCTAACTGTGTTTTCCAGAAAAAAACAAGCTGCAGGAAGGAAACTGGTATTTCTAGCAGCCAAAACCTGAAAACAACACAAAAACCCCTTGTAAAAGTTCTTTCCCTGTCAAATTTTATATTGCAATGAAACTGCGGAGCTATAATTGTATCTAAACATTTAAATTTAGAAAAGTTTGATTCAAGGCAAACTAAGGTCACTGCCTCTTTCTCTAAAATGAGACTGTGGTGAAAAAAGTAGGGAAAACTCTGAGTATTGAATCACTTAGACTTTTTCAACAACGAGAAAACAGAGCAAGGTAGTGGATCTGTCATGTCAGTGTTTGGAATATGCCAGGTCCTTGGGAGGAGCCAGCTGGAAAATTAATCTACTGTCAGTTTCACCAGCCTGCTGGTGTGTCAGATGCTAACCCAGTGTGCATCTGTCTGGGTGCAGAGTGCATCTCAGTTACCCTACAAAATTCATGAAACAAGTTGTGGGTTAGTTCCACATGTAATGGATGACTTTACCAAGGTTCAGTCAAATCCTTTACATTATTAAAAACAATAGTGTCAGATTACAATTACTAAAGAAGTTTCAAGTCACACAAGGCTTTAGAGATTATAAAAACTTCGATGGGACAACTGTCCTCCTGGGGAAAAAAAAAGCAATTTTAAGATTTTATTTATTTTTCTTGCTAATTTTCTGGGGACTCCCAGATGCTCCCCAGTCTCCTAGAACGCTGCACTAATTCTAATTTTGCTGTACATTTTAGGAAATATGACATGTTGGAAACACCTTGCACAAGCACCATTTGCATAACTTTATGATTCTTTGCCTGCACCTTTCCTGCACAGCTCTGACAAAAGAAGATCACCATCGTCATCTTCATGCCTATACAGGCAGTAGGGCTGGGATTCTCCCAAGTTCAGAATCCTTCCATTTATTTTATAGTAGTTTCCACTGCAATGTCAGCCCACTGCTGGACACCTGAAAAAATGCTATCCTTCCTTATGGCACAAATTCTTCTCTCTTTAGTGAAGATAGATTTATAAATAACAGTATCAACAACCTCTTTCTCTGTTATGCTTTTAATGATAATAAAGTGACAGGAGAACAGGATGCACTTCATCTTGGCAAATCTTGGCTTTGAGTTAGCAGCTTTCCCCTCCTGTCAGAAGTGTGGCTTTCTTTTTAGTCTCTATTTTCATGTGTACAGTCAACAGGAGAATTAAGATTTACCTTGCATTGCTCCTCATGGAAAATTGTTTCAGATGTAGAGTACATCACTACAACCTTTCTGGATGCACTTAAGAGTGCCCAACATAATACTGGGTTTTGACCCAAAGATGAAGCCAAAGTTCCAGCATCTCCAAGTAACTGTCTTGTGTAAGGGTTGCCCAGCCTAGAGTACAGTGAGCTCAGAGCACCATTGTTCTTTAGGGTGATGTGGAACAGTATTATTGATTACCGAGTTACATAGTGAGTGTCAGCAACCATTCTTTGCCCAACAAGATGGAGGGAATGTATATGAATCATGAGAGATAGGAATGACTTGAGTCATGCTTGGTTAGCTCCTCTGTTTCTTGATTGAAAGATGTCTGTGACCCTCCTTGGCCAGAAAATAACACTAAGGGCTGTAAGGAATAAGAATAAAGACAAAATGACAATTAAAAGGAAAAATGAGAGCACAGAGAATTTCCCCTACTCTTTCCCTCAAAGAGAAAAAAGCTAAATAGCTAGATAAACATGAACTGACATGTTCCTTTTGCTAGCCTTGTTTTCCTTTAAAGACCTTAAATCAAGAAGCTATACTATAATTAACTTCTGGGGTTTTTTCACTGTTTATGCATAAAGGCATCTCCTGAGATGGGGATGGCAATACCCACTGCAACGTATGCCAGCTGTCTTCTTGCTCATGGGTTCTGGCATCAGCCAATTCTTTTGTGTGATTTATAACTTGGTAATCAATCTCCGCCATCCATTATCCTGCACAAAAAATCATCTCTGGACAGCCACTTTCTCTGCAGCATAGCAGGCAGAGCTGTCACTTTGCCTACCCTGTTCTCAGCAGGGATCGGAAATTTGGTCTTCTGAGATTCAGTAAGCCTTGTGGCAATTTGGCTGAACGTCTTACAGGTGGAAATAACAGCTCTATGCACATTAGGGTAGACTGATGACCTGTGTAAATATTTCTGTAAAGCTGAGGTGGCCCTTCCAACCTAGGGCTTGGTAGCATCTGCAAGTGTCGTGCAAGTTAGCCCTCATGAACCTTTTTTATTTTCCACGAACTGTTTAAGCATAAATAAAGTCTCCAAAAACTATTTTACTGAAATCAGACAGATTGGTTGCCTCTATACTGAACTGACAAATGTGACATACAGTGATCTCAAATGCTCCAACTATAATTTGTGCAAACATTTGTGTTGTGAAACAATATGTATAAGCAAAACACTGCAATACTGCAAGTGCAACCATTGATGTCCGAAATGTATTTCTAGGATTTTTATGTATGCAATCCATGTGTATTCATCAACATGTAAGTAGAGCACCAGACTTACAGTGCACTAGAATATTATTCATAACCAGTATTAAAGGTTTTGCTATATAGATATAGCTATAAGAATAAATACATATTATTTGGTAATATTATTAATATTAGTTATATTAATACACATTCTCCTAAAGTAGACATTTGCTTATTAGTACAAGCTGGATTTAAATTGACTTCATGTATGGAATCAATGAAGCCAACAACATTTTCTTGTGTGGACCTAGTCTAAATTATCAGCTTTTGGGTCCAGACCAGTACCTCCATATTTGTGTGACAGCTAGCTAGGAACTACTCCAATGCAAATACTAGTATTGGTGAAGCATATGCAGAAAAATTACACACTACAATAAAAACTAAAATTCTCCTGCCTGCAGTTGTGCAGCTTACAAAATATCTCTGTTCTGCAAAAACCTCTATGTACAATAAAGAAAAAGGTAAAAAAATGTTTTCCTTCAAAGGCCCAACAAAAAGCAACACATCCTATCAAGAACAAGGCTTTCACCTTTGATACAGCTGTACTGGATCTAGAATTTGGCGTGTGCTTAGGGAGGAGACTCACAAACCCAAAGAGAGTTCAGGTTGGGGAAAAAAATTAATTTCTATTCCTCTCCTTCAGCTCAGACAATCTTATGGGGGAGGCGCCAGAAAACATTACTGCCTTCCCTTTCTTCAAATTAAAAAAAAAAAAAAAGAGATGAGGAGAGAAGGGAAACAAAGATACAGAAAGATCCTGGGGAGGGGAGGATTGAGGACGGAAAGCTGAGAAGCAAGAAGAAAAAAGCATTTGTAAAATTAAAAGGCAGGGCCCCATCAGATTGTGTCGGGCAGGGGAAAGCGTGTCGTAGGCAGGAGTAATTGGTAATCGGAGCAGAAGTGAAGAAGAGGATGATTTATGGAAGCATGGAGACAGGGGTGGAATAATTTTTGGAGCAGAACGGGGAACTTACTGAACGGCTGAAACTCAGCTACTTATCCACTCGTTCTCGTGATAAATTAGCTCTTGTTTAAAGTAACCGGAGCTCCATTTTTCATTCTGATTACTACACTTGATATCTCTCTCTCTTCTGTTTCTCTCTGACCACTGCCCCTTAGCAGGTTCTTTGAGCTGAAGCAATGGGTTTATGGAAACTCTTCACCCCTCCATTACACTGTTCGGTTCCCCCCCTCATCTTCAAATTGCTGTAGGGTTAACTCTTAAAGTTGTTGTGTGTTTCTCTGACCTGATTAAACCCTTTTGCAGGGTTGATCTGGGAGCATATGGAACATGATCCTCCATTTATGCTATGGCAGGAGGAAAGTGGGTATGAGGGGGATGTCTGGAGGGAATGGGGGTGCAATCCTTGCATGCAAACAGAAAGACAACAGTGGTATGTCATGGCTTCCAGCATTTGTGTGTGCTTGCCACATTTGGAAAGCAACATGTCTGGCCTAGAGTACATCAGGTTATTACTAGGAATTATTTATTTTACAGTACCACCCAAATCCAAGACACTTCCTTCAGGATCAAGGTCCCACTGTTCAGTTTGCCACCAAAATCCATATAAAGACTTAAGAGATACACAACAGGCAAGAGTAAAACAAGCAGCAGAAAGAAGGGATTGGCATACAGTGGCAGACTCTCCACAAGAAAGAATAGATGATTTTAAGATGAACTCATTTAAAAAAATGCTTTGTGAGACAAATAAATACTAATAAATATCAAGCTTCTTACTGACATCAGAATCAGTTATTTTCCTAAAAGCATCAAAATACTGAAGTGGATCACAAGGAAAGATTTGAAGGATGAAATATTTTTTCCAGGCAGTTCAGGGAATACAAAAGACAAAGTATAAACATTACCACAGGAGACAAAACAGCTAGATTTCTGCTACCTTCCCTTATGAGCAATACAGACACAAAGAGCAAATTACTGAGAACACTGAGGAATAAAGTACAAGAACAGACAAGCCAGGAGTTGGCTTCTTATTGCCATTAGTCTAGAAGAACTAGAATATGAAAAGAAGAAGGGGTTATTCACTGAAATTAAAAGATGACAAAGTAATTTTTCCACATACTAGTAATTAGCCAGAACAATCTTCACCTCAGTTGCTATTAATGCCAGGAGATTGGTACAACTGAAAAAGATAAGGCTGGTGCAAGGACATAGGCATCTAGACTTATGTTGGTTGGTATAGACACCAACAGTTGAGTCCCTGCACAAGAAACCAGCTTCTACATAAACAGTTTCAGTGGATGTGACCCCAGAGTCACTACTGTTTCTCAGCATAGACCATTTTCTTATGGGATTTTAATGCTTATTCTATAAACAGAATGATATCAAAGTTCGAGCCTCGTTATTCATACTACTATAAAACTCTGTTCCACGAGCAACCTGGTAGCACTGAACTCCTGCTATTACCTATGATATTGCGAGAGACATTCTTTGAATAAGTTATTACAGCTTGAGTTATGTAGTATTTAGAAGGAAAGTCTAGGTAAAGTAAAAAATGAGGGGGAAAAAAAGCTATAAGCCTTGCCATTACCAAAACCAGCAAGTGGGCAGGTTGCCTGGAAGCAATGATGGGAGTCTCTGCCATGAAGGAGTCACAGACACTGTAAGCTGAACACATATTTACAAGTTCATAAGCTAATGTGGTACTCAAAACTCACCAGAAAGGTATCTTTGGAAGATAAACGAGACCATCAAGTATTACACCATTAGTATCTCACCAGTAACGACAACACAGCTACACCGTGCAGGCAGAGACTGCAGAGCAAGGCCCAGAGTAAAAAGGGCAGTTCCAAGAGAAGCAACAGGCAAGGACAAGTCATGGACTAAAAGGGTGAAGATAATGAACGCATATTTTCTTTGAGGAGACTATACTGCATATCCTCTAACCTTGGAGGATCCCAGGGGGTTTTGGAAAGGGGATGAGGGTGGTTCACAGTTGTTAATACATTTTTATTATATATTTTATTATATTAAGTAGAGGGCAAACTGATCACTATAACCAGACAAGGACAGGGAGATTAGACTTACTGCAGTGATGGGCAGTTTCTCACTTGGTGTCCAGGCAGCTAATCTACCCACCATGTTTCATACAGCGCTCACTTTATCTATACATGGGAGCCCAATCACATCTCTCCTTCTCATACCTTTGACAGAAGCAGCTAGATTTTCAGAGATTTCAGAAAACCAAAATGTATGAAGCAACTCAAGACTCTGAAAGTTTTGCTTTTATACACAGTAACATCAATGCAAGAGCATCTAAGCATAGTCTCAGAGAGGAACAGTTACACTTTAGAATCTAAATATGTATGCTTTTTTAAAATATGCTTAAAATTCCCCAGTCTGAGGCAAAGAAGTAGATATCTCTGTTTTCAAAGAGATTCCTGAAAGCTGTGGAATAGAAATGCAGCTGATATAAATAAATAAAAATAATAGCTTCATAAAAGGATTTTTCAGAATTAGCCCAGAATTGGAACCATCTGGTAACATTAAAAAAAAAAAAAAAGACAAAAACATAAGTTGAAACAAAATATCTACTCCAGAAACACCAGCATAAGGCAATAATCCCACAGAACAGAATTGGTGGATTTCAAGGAATAATACTGTTATCTCTTACCCTGCTCAGTGCTGTTGCATGGAAGCAGATGTTTTACTCCTTTGTCCAGCATGTTTAATGAGTTTTGGAATACTTCAAGCTGAAAAGCATAAAACAAGCCTGTAAATTTTCTCTGGGGAGATCAGTGTGCTCCAGAAATACCAGGTAGTAATCTTGCATCCCTTACCACAGTCCACAAGAAGATAACTAACAGGATAACTAGAAAATTAACTGTTGTTTGGTTGGTTTTTGTAAACTGTAGAGGAGACCTACTGTTTTTAATCTTCGATCCCAGCTAATAGACTTGTCATGTGACATATGGCATGTGAAAACACAACAGGACAAAAGCAGAAGGGTCATTTTATGGAAAATTTCAAAGGTAGTAGGCTACAATCCTTAAGTAATAACCTTATACATTCTTCAAGGAAGAGAAATAGATGGAGCCTAACTGAACTATAAGGCTTACATCCAACCTGCATAAAATTTGGCACATTTGTAGTTTTAAACTGGCATGTAGGACAGCTTGGGTTTGGAAAAACAAACATACACTCATTTTTTCCTGAAGGACTCTCAAGTGGTCAAAACTTATTTAGGTAGGCTTTGCTCTGAACCATATGGAGAGAACAATTCCTTTGTTGGACTGTATTATATTCTCTTGTGATTATTTCTAAATGACCACTGTCATGGGGGTTTACAGGAGTGGCTTCTTTCTTCTAGAACTACCTGACCAAAACAATGCTAAGATAGCTTATGGACAAACCAGAAGCAGCTTAGTATAAAACAGTGTACTGGTTACCTCTGTCATCCAGCTGCCTTTTTATTGGCTCCAATCTAGACAACAAACTGCAGAATTGGAGTCAGAGGGTCATTTCCACCTCAGTCTTCCTGATGAGGCTGCCAACAGAGAAACTTCCCCATGCAACTCTCAGCCATTTTCTCTGCAAAACACTAGATTCAGCCAGGACACAAAGTCATAATACTGGCTGTGAGTTAGTACTGACTGACTGTGTTACTGCAGGAGGAACGCTGCAGCCTGAAGCACTACTCAATATGGAGCCAATCAGCTGAGCGGCTCTTATTTATTATACTTCAGTGTATCTGATACTGTAACCCAAAGTTGCACATACAGCAGCTGTCTCCCTCAGTGACCGAGACTACCAGGATATAAATATGGCACAGTCCCTCGTATTGGAAAATTCATCCTATTTAGCCTAGAAGCTCAGATGAGCAAGCAAACAAGTAAGAAAGCTGACGGTTTCCTGCCTCTGTCCTGCAAAACCAGCTGTCCTTCAGGGGAACATCCAGCACTTGGTAGAAAGGAATAGCCTAAATATTCAGAGGATGTCAAGACATCCCTTCCTTACAAAGAAAGCAAGCATTCATCTATGGGATAGAATCAAAACTCAAGAGTTAGAGAGGCCATTGTTACTCTATGGACAGTGAAAATTTCTACCCAGTTATATTGCCAA
Source organism: Piaya cayana (assembly GCA_013389865.1). Taxonomy (NCBI): domain Eukaryota; kingdom Metazoa; phylum Chordata; class Aves; order Cuculiformes; family Coccyzidae; genus Piaya; species Piaya cayana. The sequence goes on along the minus strand of WAAB01001490.1, from coordinate 78,478 downwards.
GCAAATGGAGGAAAAACAGTCATGGAGACTTTTTTGAACAAGACCTGAAGTTCTTAGAGGTTCTTCCATTTTTGTTGGCCTTCTAGACCATATTGGAATTCAAATAACCTATCTGATTTATCTGGGAGATTGCAAAATACCACAGGTAGAAGGGAGAGCAAGGTGGAGAGAAGAATCCTAAGATACAATGGTTATATTTATTTTTTTAAGAACTATCGTTCTTCTATGCTCCCTCCCCTGGCAAAGGTGAACTGCATATCTTTAGTTAATAATTAACTTGTCATGAGCTCCATCAATATCCCATCATCTAAGTGACAGAGGAAAGGGAGGCGATGGGGGAGGTGATCAGCACAACGTGCCAGCTCTGCCCGCAGCCTGCGATCTCGTCTCGGCCATAATAAATAGGATGAAATGCACTCCTGATAAATGCCCATGTCATGGAGAGATTTTACCTTCACTCAGAAACAATGTAATATCTCAGCTATTACCCAAAATAATTTATCAATGTGTAATAGCTTTGTGCAGAGCTCAGATAGGAGGGGAGCAGCGCTGCCTGAGATGGATGGATCCTACCTTCTGCTTTTAATTTTTAATGCTCGTAGGCAGCTTCACATTAAAGGCCAGGTGTCATATATAGACTTAATGTAAGAATGGAGTTCATGAATTCTAATCAGGAGAGAATCTCCCTCTCACTTCTCCTGCTTTAGTCACTTTTCCTTTTTTGGTTTTTTATTTATCAATTTTCCTCTCTTTTTATGCCCCCGTCTTCTTTGTCTCTCTCTTTTGGTCCATTTCTTCCCCGCTATTCCTATATACAATTTACTCTCTGTCTTGGTAACAAAACCATTTGGGTATGTATTTGCTGCTTAAAAAAAAACTCTACCATCATTTAAAGACAAAACAGAAGAGCAGATCTTTTCTGCCTTGGTCCTGGTGTCATCATTTGAACCTAGAAGAACAAACTCAACATAGGTACCAGGCAGAATATTAGCATTTTCTATCCAGGAGAAAAAAAACTGAACAGCACAATAGTGATCAAGAGTGGAAAAATCTGGACTGCAGCCATCAAAATTCATAGTCGAATTGCAGTACTGAAAAGATCCTGGCCATAAAGGGCCAGTAGAGAAGGTCTGTTCCATATGCTAGACAAATTCCATATCTCTGCAAAGAAACATGTTCCTTTAATTGTCAAGAATACAGCACTAGGATGAGTGTATCAAAAAATTGCTGCATCCCAAGGTCTCATTTTCCTAAGATTTCTAATCTCCTTGTAGCCATGTCAGCCACATAATTGTTCTCCTCTTTGCTTTTAACATGAAAACCTAGCTGGGGCCCATCTGATCTGGTGCCTTGCATCAGAGGAACATGTCCAAGGACCTCTGCAGAAGTATGTAAAATCTCCAGTATGAACAACAGGACAATACCAGGAACTTTTAACCGTTAGGGTCCACATTAGAAATAACATTGTTTTATTAATACACTGCATCAAAGTATGATATACCATATGAGCAAGACATACCTGAAAGCAACAGAAATGTATGATAGCACTTCTTAGCTCTGCACAAAGAATGAAGCTGCAGGAAGGAAGTGGGTAGCACCACTTACTGGCCAGAATGTGCATCAAGGGTCAACAAGACAGTTAATACAAGCAGCAGACAAAGATCAAGGAAGAGCCACAGGCTGTGAAAAGGAAAAGATTGACTGTTTCAACAGCTTTTGTTTGCATTCCAGTGTGATGGAAAATAAGAGCATACCAAGGCAATACTGCCCACAGGAGGAGCTCTACCAGAGCTCCAAACTGGTTTATAACCACTTTTCTGACTTGAAAGTTAGGAAGACAGTAGTGCCTAGAGCAGCTTGGGCATGATTTCCTGTTTTCTGTTAGAAAAGGTAACCTTAACAGCTCGGTTTTGTGGTTGACAATCCAAGGACCACAGAATGAAGGACTTTCAGGAATTCCTTGAAAAGAGAAGGCTCCTCTTCGGCCTAAAGACCAGGATGACATAAAATCCTATGTCCCTTTTAGTAGATAAACAGAGGGCAACCACCTTTCTGGGTGTATTGTCAGGGAGCTATTTCTCTTCTCCTCAACACTCAGACATCTTTCTTTCCAGAACATCAAAAACTGAAGACACAGGCCATTGATTCTCATGTGGTACTTAGCACACTTCTCAGCCTACCTGAACAACACAACAGAGTTCTGTTCTCAAGCACCAAATTCACTACAGGAATAGTACTTAGGAAACTTTCCTTTCTTGTTTCTTACCTTCTTCAATGATTGTTCTGAGAACATTCCTCTATTTTCACCTTACTCCTTCCCAGCTCTGCATGTCACACAGCTCTGGAGATCAGATCTGTTCCAAGTAAAACAAGTAGCATGCCCAAAACTTCATTGCCTTTACATTGCTTCTCACTAGGTGGCTGATCAAGGGAAGAGGAAGGCTGGTGTCCCACTGTGATAAATCCACCCTGCATGCCAAGAAGTCATCTCAATGAAATATGTTAAAAACAAGTTATAAGAAAAAGTCATTGCATAACTGAAAAAAAGAAAAACCTTAGTTTTGTATTCAGCTTTGTGACTGTTAGAATAAGAGACTGCAAATCCATGGATGGGAGACCTGAAAAATAAGAGGATGCAGAGCCAAAGTTGTAATGCTGGGCTTTACATGTGGTACTTCAGGGTACAGTAAGTGTGTGGCATTCTGTGGGCAGAAGCTCTGTAAACTTCAGGCTGTCTGTCAAGGCCCTCATTTTTATAGGAACACTTTACAAATACTACCTGCATGCCCATGCCTTACTGAGCACGTTTTACTCCTCTGTGTGCATAAACGTAGCTCTGTAAAGGTAAGACACTAGCATCGACTTGTGCAGCAGGCTTAGGATACCCTCTGCGACATACTGTCATCTGAACTAATAAGGAAGAGAGAATTTGTTTGAAGAGGAACAAAAAGATAGACTTACCTCCTCCAAATACCACTCACTTAGTAGCTTTAGCCTGGCTCCAAGCCAGGGGGAGAGCAGCATGCCCTTGTTTGTGTTGAATGAAAGCCCATTGCTGGCTGCCAAATAGCCTCAAGCAGACAGTGATTCCAAACACCAAACTAAGGTCTCTAAACTCATTCACTCCTGGTCCAAGATCCTTCCTAGCCCTAGTAGGAGTGTGTGATGGAGAAAAAAAGAGAGACACCCCCCAGGTAACAGTCCCTTGCATCCTACAGCGCAAGCCTAATAAGGGTCTATTGCTGTCTCATTCTATTGCTAACACTGTGACTCTAACTGCCGTGTACTACAAATTAATTCATTCCTTCAGGCCTTGCTGTTCAGTAACTGGCTGTCACAGCAATCTCCCGAGGAGCTAATTGAGAGTTGTGATCCGTGCAGTATTTCCATTAGTGCTGTAATGACAGGCAGCAAGACACACACATGCATGCTCGCACACACACAGCACAGGTTCCTCTGTCCCTATAAAGGGAAACAGATAAAATGTCAGAGCCAACTTGAGTGTTAAGCAGCAGCTGGGAGAAAGGGAACACAGGAGGAACAATTGCCATGATTCAGAGTGAGGTCACCCAAACTTTGGGTTTGCTCAAGACAAGCTCCTAATTGATATTAGTGAAGTAAAATCCTTGATGTATTCCTCTTCTGTACAGTGGCACTGTTCCCAAAGACTACAAATACCACTCAACAAGCCATCTCTATTTGAATAGCCTTCCTCACTACATGGTGGAACCTATAGTCTCCATTGAGATGCTTTTTGAATAAGGGTGATTACAGTTGTATTTGTGTGTAGCACTGTAGAAGCTACTAATACTGGAGTCTTACAGGTTCTGCTTAGCACACTAAAAGAGGCGTTAATTTGGGAATAATATATTTGATCAGTTATGATATGGTTCATTCAGGAACCTGGATAGCTCAGGCAAGAAGTCTATTCACAAACTTAGTCTCTTTTCTATTTGTTTTTCCTTTCACACATAGTTTCCAGAGTATTACCAGGAAAACATTAAATACAGCACCTCCTGTAGCTGTGCCACCAGCTGGTGAAGACTTAGCCATCTTAAAGAACATATTTTATGTCCAACCTGACTACATCCTCACCCAGAAAGCACAGGACATACAATTCTGTGCTGCTAGTGAAGACTATTTAAGCAGAGTCAGTTAGAAGGCGAGAAACCTGTGTTCTCTTAGGGGTTTGCCACTTTTTTGAACTAACTCTAGAATTAACTCTACTATATCTGAGGTCTTATCTATGTACAGAAGAAGAAATTGATACAGACCAGTTCAGTAGGCACTTCTCTCATTGAGTGCTTTATTAATTCCAAAGCTGAGACCAGTTTCTTTATAAATTAGAGACAGTTTCAAATATCAATAGGAAATTAAATCACAAGAATTATTTTGAATGAGAATGAATGAAACCTTTAAAAACATACTTTTGGTGCTGCTCTTTTTAGCCTTTAATGCAAAGACTATTTAAAGTTTCCCTAATAGGTAAAATGCTATGACATTTTAAGTATCAAAACAAAACAGGATGTATTTGTAAGTGATTATTTCAAAGTAATCTGTTCAACTATCACAGCAGTCAGACAGCTAATTCGACAAATCTGAGTCAACATCTCTAGTCACCCTCAAGTTGACACAGTTGCAATGACAGGTAACTCAGATAGCCACATGTAAAGAGGCGGCTCGAACTAGGGATATCTCAGAGGGTGCAGGTACCCTTGCTTGGGCCTGGACTGCTCTCACATAGTCCCAGGAAACTTTTTAGCAGGAGAACCAGCTGCAGCTTCTTTAGGGCGTTCCAGAGAGCACAATATGCTGGTCTGACTATCAGTGCAGTATGGCTTTCTAAAAATACCTAGGGAAGATACCTAGAGGTACACAGCCTTTACGGCTTAGATACAGGATTAAGTTATTGAACCTTAAAAAGTCATGTCATATAATCTTAGCTTGACAATTGAACCTGTGCATACTCCTGGTATGTGATAAATGCAAGGTCGTTTGACTTAAGCCAGGACAAGGCAGCATTAAGTGGAATTACCCCATGTCTGCTGCAGGCTAATTGTTCACACAGCTCTGTTACCACAGCTCAGCTGATACATAGCAATTTAGAATCATATAATAACCAGGTCGGAAGAGACCCACCAGATTTGTTCAGTTGTGCTAAATGGTACTGCATGTACAAACCCTGATTCTGCCATCATGTGACAATATCACAAGAAAATGAGGTTATCTTAGAAGTTATATAAATTTGATAAAGGAAACATAACAATTTCAAAAAATTTCACAACAGTAAAATGCCTCTTGAAAGTGGGTTAATGTAGGATGTTCTGAGATATTCATGTAGACCCATTTTGTAATGTGTTTGGATTCCCACATGTAATTTAAAATTTTAAATTTGGCATAGCTGCAATAGATATAAAATAATCTCGGAGGAACACAGCAACAGATCATATGCGTTTGCCTCTTCTGCAGACAAACTGAAAGCTCACACCACACCAAGAACAGATTCTACCATCACTCATTGCAAGCATCTGAAAAAAGACAAGAGGATGTCAGTGAAGAAAGTTCACTAACAAGGGCAGAGGAGATCCTGGAAGAGGCCACATAACCCATTATGCTATAGTGCCTCCCTGAGACTTCATTTCAAGGATAACTCAGGGTATGCCCAAGAAATACATAAAGCAGGCATAAAATTTATCTCTATTATCAATATTGGGGAAAGCTGCGGTATAAATGGAAAAGGTCCTGAAGCTGCTGAACAGCTCTTGCACATATGCTGTTCCATCATGGGCTGGGGTGGGCAGAGGAGGAAGCACACTTGGACCCTCTTGGTGTATTGGCAAACAAAGAGCTCTTGTGCACATAGGCTCAAGGAAGTCTGCTAAGTTCTTGCAAGATGCAATAAAAATCACTTCCTATAAAGTTTGGGGGTTTTAAGTCAGGGCAACAAGGACAACTCTGGGCTGTACCTCCAGAGACCTAGCATGAATTCTGGGTTAGCACTCAGTCAGTGAACACAGTTTCTCTAAGTGAGTAATGGGATGTGTGGATCTACAGAACTTCCATGCTTCCTCCTGAAAAGTTTTGGCATATCCTACACTGACAGTATACCTGAGGGGCAGCTGTATAATGTAGCAGGGTGGAAACATCCAAATGCAAAAACACTGAAACAGGTCTGTGATGTAGTAACTGGTCTGTGTAGTGTTGGGTGCAGCCACATGAGGTCAGACAGTGTCCTTGTTTTTATCTAGCAAACTCAAGATGAGTAGAACTTGCATACATAAGAAAGTTTTACATGTTAAACCTAAATCTCGTTTTAAACATGTTCACTACCTTTATCAGACAAAATATAAGGAGCTGCTTGCACACAGAAACAAGGATGTTATAGTGGATTCAACACCAATTTGACCGAGCAGGTTTAGATATCACCCATCAGCTTAATCAATTCAGTTCTCTCCAACTGAGGGAGAGCCTTGCAAGTTTATGAGACACATACACTAACTTCTCTAGCATTGCCCAAGTCTGCTGCTGGGTCCATACATCTGAAACACAGAGCTGAGAAACTGGAGACAAGCTAGTGTGGAGATGCACACTTTACATCAGCTTTACAGCAGAAAGCAGATACAGCAGCTAAAGCCCCTTCACACCACACCTCTCCAGCAAATCCAGGCCAGCCCCAAGGTGCAGTGTACTGCAGATGTTTCACCTCAGGAGGTCCTTACAGCTTGTGTTTTATGGAAGACACCTGTCTACCCTGTGAAGAGATCTGCTGCTCCTGCAAGAACAGGGATCTTCAAAAAGGAGGAATTGTCCTGATGCAACAAACTCATCAAATTATTTGTAAGGAACCTTTGGAGAAAATCCAGTCCAGACATGAAGTGGGACTATTACCACCACTAGAACACGTCAGCTTTGTCTTTGTTTAGCTGAGTCTTGGGAACTTCCAAGAATAGAAGTTCAATCATATTTATGGGTAACATGTTTCACTGCAGCACAGTCTCCCTGTGGAAGTTTTACTTATGCCTAATTTGAATGTGGTACTTCAGGCACAGTATGTACTTTTGGCCATAGTTGACAGAAGACCAAGAACTGTCTAGACTGTTAAAAAATGGTGAGCATAAAATGAGGAAAAATAACCAAACATTTGGAAACAGGCTCACAAAACCAGCGTACAGATGCATTTTTTGTGCTACCTGAAATTCAGCACTAACTACAGGAACTCCTTCGGGATTTCTGTTTTCAAAAGCTCTCTCAGTCAGCAGAACTGAAGAAAGATTATGGTACTGATACTCCTTCTGACAGAATAAAGCTGCATGAAAACAATCAAGAAGACATTAAATAACATCTAACTGCAAACCCAGTTTCTACAGCATTCTCTGCTCAGCAGAGCAGTTTACAGAGCAGGGACTTCAATCTTTGCTTATGGCCCCCAATATATGCTGCTCAGTTCTCCAATGTAGTTATCAAGTGCAAATAAACTCACAGAGGGACACTTGCCTCCTCTAGTTCTAATTAACGCCACTGAAACTCATCATTAGCTAGGTGTGTGAGGGCAGCTCATGCATATGTAACCATAGATCAGGAAACACCTATTGTATGATACCAAACAAAGGGTCTGTGATGGGAGACTTTTCTTCAGAAGATGCTTCCAATTCTGATCAAGAGAAGGCTATAGCTCCAAGACTCATATTGCTTTTTGTCCAATTTCTTGCTAAAGCAAAGAATTGGGTTTATTCTGGTCTGCTATGTTCCAGGTTAACTCACTACATAATTTATTGTAGCTGTATTACAAATAACACTTAAAATCACAGAACTAGGATTGGAAAGGACCCCTGGAGGTTATCTCATCCAAACCTCTGCTCAAAGCAGACCCGGCTTTGGACTTAGATCAGGCTGCTCAGGGCAAATTGTGGTGGTCTTTGAAGAACACAGCTTCTCTGCATCCACTCCCATGATTAAGAACTTTTGCCTTATAGCTATTGTAACTCTCCTTGTTGCAGGCTGTAGTCATTGCCTCTCAACCTTTTGTTCCTTCAAGCAGAAATATTTGCTGTCTTTCATTTAACTACCCATTAGGCAGCTGAAGACTACAATTAGATCTCCCTTAACTTTTTCTTCTTCAGCTGAATAAACTCAGGTCTTTCAGTCTCTCCTTTTATCTCATGTGCTCTAGTCCTCTAAACATCTTTGTCACCTCTGGCTGGACTTGCTCCAGTTTGTCAATGACTTTCCTATACTGGGCAGCCCAAAGATGGACACAGGACTCCAGGTACAGTCTTGCAATTGCTGAAGAGAGGGAAATAATCGCTCCTGTCAGCTTGATGGATACAAAACTATTAATGCAACCTAGTATGTGCTCAGCCTTCACTGCCACAAAGTCATGCTGCTGGTTGATCTTCAACTTTTTTATCTGGACCTCCAGGTCTTTTTTTTGCAGAGCTTCTTTCTATGCATGTGTATTCTAGCCCACAGTTGTTTCAAAAACAACATTCACTTTCTGCCTTAAAAACACCATAAAATCTGCATGCAATTTTTAATCCAAGGACAGTAAACACAACCCATGAGCAGAACAGAAAATTGATAGTTCGTAAAGGTTCCTGAATTTGCTTGCAACTGATAATTTAGGGGCTATTTAGGTATAATTTACAAATGGTATGGCCCCACCTCCTACTTCATTACTTTCAGTACTTTATTCATTTGTGTGAGGTGCTACAACTTTTGTCTCCTGAGGCCTCATGCACTAGATGTAGCAGGGTAGCCTGATCATCTGATACCTACTTCTCCAATATACATATTATCAGATTTTATACCCTGACTCATTTGATTTCTAGTGCTATTTACTTTCTAAATCACAGTATGTTTCTCTGTCCTATAGGTGGTTTAGAGTAGATCTCACAGCTGTTAGTCTTTAAATAAAGCATCTGTTCTACTTAATTTTATTTTGAATGATTCACACTCTGCAGGTATGCCTCTTTCTCCCCTCTGTCTGCTCTCTTTTCCACTTTGCCCAAGCACAATAATCTCCTAAAACAAGATCCATTTTGTCCAGCACTATAGCTATGTTAGTCAAGGGTGCAATCAACATTAGAATATTACTTCTAGCAATGACCTAAAGCAGACACTTAAATAAAGATAATGAGAGATGGGGCAGGAACAGAAGTACTGTATCCTTTCGACACTGGGTTGATGCTTTGGAGATCTGATCACAATAACCCAAACCCCATTTCTGGGTGGTAGTATAAAACACAGCATAGTTTGGGTCATTTCCTACCACACCCCACCTTTTTCCTAAGCAGGGTTTTGTATTTATCAATACTGTGAAATCGTCTGTCACAATTGTCCTTCCATTTTATTTATTCACACATCAACACACTTACTTGTCTATTATGGCTTCTAGTGAACTGCTTAGCCTAGAAAACCTCCCTTATTTGTTTATGGAGTTAGGTAGTATCTTTGCCACCTTCCTTCCCTATGATTTAAATGAGATGTGAATTTGTGATGAATGCAGACACATTTACAAATGCTGCAAATACAAACTTACTATATCTTTGGAACTGCGTATGGTAAAACTTAACAGGTATGAGCTTAAACAAAGGAAGAAACTGCCACCAAATACAGGAAATCACAAGGTTCGATGATATATATTCCAGAAACTAACTTGTAAGGGGACCAGCATTCTGTAAGCATATGTCCTTGGCCATGTGAATCCACAGTTTAAACAACAGATGCATACACTAACTGTAGAAGTATATGCCACCAACAGGTTTCTGTAACATGGCAGGGGTTTAATGAAGAACTGATCATTTTAACAATTTGCCTTTTTATGTTACTCTGTCTTATACATATCTCTACATTTATAGTATTTATTTTGTTTGTTCAGACCTTATATAGCACTAACACCCACTTATGCAAAATGTAAGAACTCCATGACAAATTTAGTATTAAGATATCCAGCTGTAAAAAAATAATTGGTAGGATTTGGTCAATTAGGACAGTATTAAAACAAAACCAATAATTAATAATATCCTATTGCTTAGCATTTATATCACACTTTACTTTAGAAGTGCTACAAAAACCCTCACATTACTTGATTAATCAATTAGTCAAGAAGCTATAAAATTAGCTACATTAACTAATTAATTAATCAAGAAGCTATTAAAAACCTGACTGTAAGGATATCGATTGCTGCTAGAAATAACAATGCAATTGCAATGTTGTGGTCCAAAGATAAGAATTTCAGAACTGCAAAACAACAGTTCATGGATCTATTAGGATTCATGTGCATAGATTTGAGATGCACCCTAAAGTTATATGGTGTAGGAAAACAGAAAACAGGTAGAATATGTATCATCAAACATAAGTGTAAGAGGTTGTTTAAAATGGCATTATTTTCAAGTACAAAAGAACAAGCTACAGCTGATGTCCTGCCCTGCAAGAAATTCCCACCCTGAAGAAAATGTAGAGAAAATTAAGAGAAAACATACTTCTATTTTATTTATAAGACTCTGTATCATCTGCTGCCCTTATAACAGATTTCCAGAGACCTACTAAGAATGGGTACCTACCTAAAATGGGTAATTACCAATTAATTAATCTCTGATGAGAAGATGTTAATAGATTGCAAAATACATACTGCTCACTGTATGATATGACTCAATTCAGTCTAAGAAGTCTTTGCAAAAGTTTTGCTGTTAGTCTGTAACATCACCTTCAGAGGCAGGGGAGACCAAGAGCTACACCCAAATACAGGTAAAACATATGACAAATGTGATACCCATCTACGAGAAGTGCTGCAAGGAGTACCTAGGGAACTACAGACATGTCAGCTTGAACAAGGTTGCTGGGGAAGGTGACAGAGCAGATCATCTTGCATGCTGCCACATGGCCTGTACAGGAAAACCAGGGGATCAGCCCAGTCAGCACGGATTTAGGAAAGGCTAGCTTGACTAACTTGATTTCCTTCCATGACCAGGTGACCCACCTAGTGAATATGGGAAAGATTGTGGATGTTATCTGCCTAGACTTTAGTAAAGCCTTTGACACCATTTCACACGGTATTCTCCTGGAGAAAGTGGCTGTTCGTGGCTTGGACAGGTGAAAATCTGGATGGATGGCCAGGCCCAAATAGTTGTAGTGAATGGAGTTAAATCCAGGTGGTGGCTAGTCACAAGTGGAGCTACCCAAGGTTCAGTGTTGAGGCCAGGTCTGTTTAATATCTTTATCAATTATCCAGATGAGGGCATCAAGTGCATGCTCAGTAAGTTTGCAGATGACAGCGAGTTGGATATGAGTGTTGATCTGAATGAGGATAGGAAGATTCTCCATGGTAGACAGGTAAGTAACTGGACAAGGTGGATTGATGAGCCAACTGTATGGGGTTGTGCTGGGTCCTACACTTGGGTCACAACAATCCCAGGCAACGCTACAGGTCTGGGGAAAAGTGGCTGTAAAGGTGCCTGGAGGAAAAAGACTTGGGGGTGATAGTTCACAGCTGGCTGAACATGAGACAACAGTGTGCCCAGATGGCCAAGAAAGCCAACAGCAACCTAGCTTACATCAGAAACAACATGGCCAGAAGGACTAGGGGAGTGATCATCCCTCTATACCTCGTGCTGGTGAGGCTACACCTGGAATACTGTATTGAGTTTTGGGCCCCTCACTACAAGACAGACATTGAAAGGCTGGAGTGCGTCCAGAGAAGGTCTATGAAGCATCTGAAGTGCAAGATTTATGAGCCAACAGGGTTGTCAAGCATGGAACAGGCTGCCAGGGGACCTGTTGAGTCACCATCCCTAGAGGTGCTAAAGACACGTATATGTGGTGCTTAAGGACATGGTTTAGTGATTGAGGTGGCAGTGCCAGGTTAAGGGTTGGACTTGATGATCTTAAAAGTCTTTTCCAACCTAAGCAATTCTATGATTCTAAAATAGAAGCAGCACAAACACCCTCCCCATCCCCACTGAGGGCCAACCCTAGGGGCAGAAATTCAATTTCCCCTGAGGTCAGGTGAGTTAGACACACAATTACTCTTTACCTCCTGCTTATAACCAGGCCATCTATTCTACAACCCGAGCACTTTGCCAAGTTATACACCTTGCAGAGCAGGTTTGCAGCTAATTTCAGTAACTTCTCTGATCCAGTCCTTCTAATAGCTGATTTTTTTTGTTGCACTTTAAGAAGTCCGAGCAGTAGTTTCATCTATTGTTATCATGCATGTGACTCTAAAGCTATGAAAAAGCATGAGTGAAAATAGCCACACTGATGACTACCAGAAGGTATTGTGCACAGTGTTTACAAGAACTACAAGATTATTGTTCAGGATCCTCCATCTCCCAATTCTACAGTTAAATATGTGAGGGGAAATTGAATTGCAATTGGCACAGAATAGGTGCCTGAGACACCAAGGATCTGTTCCATCAAGCAGTTCCTGAACATGTTAGGCTACTTCTCTGTACTGGAGATGAAGATAGCTGCAGGTGACAATATAGGACTCTACAGAATGTCTAGAATCTGCAGGATACTGCATGGTGATTGTGGCAGTAGAAGAGTTAAGGGGAGTTTTCCATTCTTCCTAAGCTGACCTGTGGTGAGACAGGTTTTATGAAATGGGATCATTGATCCCTTTCTCCTCACTTTCTTATTCCAATTTTCACTCCCCTCCCTTGTATTTTATTAAATTTCAATTTCTCTTTGGTAACAGCAAACAAACAGAACATGAGAGCAGAATATTATAGCCCATAGTATCACAGCAGTTTAAGAGACAGACACATCAGCACAACTGAAGGGGGCAGCTCACATCAGGTATTATCTTCCCTCAGATGGTAAATATAAAGACAGAAAGCTCTTGCACAAGTGAAGAAAGTCCTCGGCTTGCTTGTGTGTTGAAGCAGAGTGCTGGAGCAGCCTCCACTACAACTTAAATGAGTCACATTATGACAGTCAGTGTCTCCAAGGATGAGCAGCAGAAACTGATTATATACACTGGTTCACAATACACAGTTTGGTGTCAGTCCTTGCATCCCATGAATACTGTGGTATTGTGAATATTGTATTGCAAGCGCCTTAGGTACTACAGATGAGGCCCAAAGTTAGATGACAGGGTTAGGTGCCTGGGCTACAAGTTGGTGCGAAGAAATGAACAGCATCTCTGTGACTCAATGCAAAACAAACCCTAACATTTTCTATACAAAACACTTTTTATTCTATTTCCCAAATGGAAAAAGAAAAGCCAATCCTGAAAAGCATAGACACAACAGATTTTTAGTTTAGCTGTAGTGCATGTCTGTATAGCATACTGATGGTGAGGAATATTTCCTTTCCCTTCTAAAACTAGATTTGTAATACTCTCTTTCAGAGTGTATGGCTCTGGCATCAACTCTACTGTTCAGGAAAAGCCTAGTCTCCCTGACTGAGATCACTGTTTATACTGGATGTCCATTAATTGCATTGCTTGGAATGACTTGCTGTGGGTTTTCTTTTTTTTATTCTAGCTGCATTATGTCGTGATCTGATGATTGATTCGGCCTTCTGAGCAATCATGAGCCCAAGCCTATTGCTGCTAGCTTGATAGAGTGTATATCTCTATTTCATATTCAATAATGATGAATGGTCATGGCTTACATTTATATAGCGCCTTTCATCCAGAAAGATCCCAAAGCGCTTTACAAATTGATTTACTGTGCAAACTATAGGGTTTATTCTCCGCTTCATAAGCTCGTATAAATCCCATTGAGTTACTTGCACTTCATCACGGTACTTGGTATAGCCCAAACAAAGCATAAGCACTCTTTATAATACACCTAGGAGAGAGTCAGGGAACACTTAGAAAAATTTGCTAGTGTTCAGAATCCCAGTTTCATGTCTAATCCAAAAGGCAGAATCTCTAGCAGCAAAGCATCCACCTATTCCTGGGAAAGCATTACTTTCTGCACTACTAACAAGGATTCTTGCAGCAAAGCATTCCTTGGAGAGGACACTGCGAAGAGCTGAACCTGCCTGCTCACAGGACTGCACCCTGAGACAGTAGCTGCTAAAAACAGATCCTTCTGTTTAAAATAAAACTGCTATTAAACAGAAAGCTACTAGCAGTTGAAAATCAGGAGGTATCAATATAAATTGCATGGGTTTCTTCTGAATTGCAGAAGCATGAAAAAGGAGGAAGGCTCGGACAGCCTTACTGGCAAAATTTTTGAGCAAATATTTAGCAACAGCATGATGCTTTGCACTAATGTTTGTAAGCAAATCACCCCATTGCCTTCTCCTCTGTTCATCTTGGAGTGGGGAATGAAATGTACCAGGTATGTGCCTGGCTTCAGCAACTGCTGTTGTTCCTCAACTTCAAAGGGAGTCCTAAATCTGGATTCTAGCCCTCACAGGGATACAGAGTGAAATGGGGAACTCCTGACTGAGACAAAAGGCAATCACTTCAAGTATTTTTACCCACATTCTCCACTCAGTCTAAAAGCTTTAAAAAGAGCAAGAACATCTCTAACTTCGTGACTTTGGCAGAGAGTTAAATGAGATGCATAAAAAGAAATGCAGAAATTCTGAAATATGGTGCCTGTGAAAATCAGATGCCAACAGCAACTCTTACCAGGATACCTTGAGTGTAAGCTGAACAAGCTTCCACACACCATTTTTTCCCTACCGTATCTCTTCTGAAGTGGCTGTAGTACCAATGCTGATTCTAATCTGATCAAAGACAAAGTCATGTCAAGTTATCCAATGCTTTTGTGGAAGACTTGCCTCCTAAGGGATTTTAATCTAAATGTATTCTCTGGGAACCTAAAAAAGGAATAGCTCACAGATATTTGAAGGTAAACTGTATCAATCTAGTGCTAGAACTACACATAACTTCCAGATTTTGACTATTGTCTTTTTTTTCTTGACCTATCAGAATTAGCATCCTGACATACTACAGCAATAAGTACAGCTAGAAAAATTAAAAGTGAGAGAATAAAACCTTCCCTCTTTTCTTACATTATGGACTGTTTGCCACATTCTTTATTAATGTCCAGTCAGAAAAGAAAGATGATAAATATTAAGTCAGGGGGAAAAAACTCTTAAGACACACGTATTTAAAAAATAAATCTAGGAGCAGGATTGACAGCATCAGCCTGAAAGGCTCTGTGTAACACACATTCCTTGGACAGTGGGAGGGGGAAATCACATAGGAAGCACCAGAGGATTTATCCAGCAGTTTCATAACTTCAAGCCAATATAACCACAGTTGATCCTTCAGTCATGCATGTCCCACATCTGTTTCAGGCAGCTCTAGCAGCTTGCCCAAAAACAGTAAAATCTTTTGGACATGCAGTGACATTTTAAGGAAGATGTGAGTGGAGGTGTCCTCCTGTCTCCCTTAGTTGTGAATATCCTGCCTGTTTGATCCCAGCAGAAGGCAGTTACAGTGAATGTCATAGCAAATGGGAGACTGAAACACATGGAAATTTCCTATGACATTGGCAGAGAGAATGCAATAAAAGCATTGTCCAACAGGAGATTTTAAGGCCGGTTAGATGCAAGGTACGTGCCTCTACTGCTTACCTCAGGCATGGGACCCCACTAACCTGAACACTGCTTTCCCACTTCAGTGAACACAGTAGCATTCTACATTTCCATTTGCCATCTATATTTTAAGTGTGGACCTCAGTAATATTTAATGCACAGTTGCATTTAACACAGACATTAAGCACAGTATCAGATTCTTCTTGGACATCTTCCCCTCTAATACCTAGATACATCACAAGCACCAAGAAATCACGGGAGCTCATGGTGTTTTAAAGAACAGCAAGATGAGAAATACAGCCCAAAGCCTTCATATTCTTTCATTTTAAAGGACAATCACAGCTTTTGTGTGGCTAAATTTCAGTTCATTTTTACTTCAGTTCAAAGTCCTCAATTTCATCTTCAGCTTTACAGTAGGTGCTTTGCACTTGCACCTACAAAGCAATCAAAATTTTCTTCATTTTCTACAAACGACCTGCTTAGCAAGAAGTGAACCCTAAGCAACCTTTCAACACCCAAAAAGAGGTTATTAAGGTACAGCCAGCATCTTCATGGAGGTACAGAGCAGGAGAATAAGAGGCTGTGAGAATTAATTTCAGGAAGGGAGATTCTGACTGAATATGAATATTTTCACCATAAATAAGCAGAGGAACATGTTACACGGAGAGACTGTGGAATCTCCATCCTTGGAATTTGTCAAGGTCCAGATTGATCCTTTCTGCATACGCTCCTCTACCTGCCTAGCAATTTTCCCAAGCCTCTCCCTCATTTTTTTATTTCCGTGTCCTATGTTTGGCATGCAAATATGCCTCCTTCGTCTCCTTCTGCTTTTGTTATCAATAGAAGAAGAGTGAGAATCAGAGCAAGACTCCTAGTTCTGGTCTGTAAAATGACAGTGGCCTTTAGATGTTTGGAAAAACAGTGACGCAGAGGACAAGATCAAGGTCCACAGACCTAAGATAAAGCAGGTATCTGCAACAACAAGAGAGTAAATGAGTAGTTTCATAATGAGGGTGGGTACTTGCTTGTTGCAGTGTTTTCAGAATTTAGGTACCACGCACTAGCAAGCTGTTAATCAGATCACATGAGCTACTGAAAAAAAAAAATTCAATAACTTACCTATTTTTTCAGAATGCAGAGATACTGGGAAAAAAAGTATAATTATGACCCTTTGACTTATTTTAAAACCTTACTGCATTCCCTGCATGCTATGGAGATAGCTTGAATTACTTAGCCAATAATGTATATGTTATACAGACAAAATAAGCATTGCTGGCAGTCTAGTAGAAGGATGTTTTTTCAGTTTATTACTGGAAGACATTACAGGTTCCACTTTTGTTACAAAACAAAATGTTATGAAGTATGCACTTCCATAACTCTCTTATTTGGTGGATTTTATAACCAACAAAGAATGACTAACTCATGAGATCAAAGCTAGTATCAATGTTTATAAGGAGGTACAGGCATGCTGGTAGAATAGCAAGAAATTCTTACAATCTGCTATTTTAGGTTTTAGAGAAGCCACAGGATCATCCCATGGTTACTGTTTGAGGTTGGGATGCAGTTTCTTCTAGTCATGGCTTTCACAGTTTGAGCAGGTTCTTCTAGATGGATGGCCCCATCCCACAAAAATAGTACACCAGTGTACCTCAGAACTCAGGCTATCAGACTAGAAGGCAAACAAACTCTCTATTTCCAGAAACCCTGAAAGATTACCAAGCACAGGAAATGGAGTCACCCTATGTGAGGAGACACTGTCCAATCTAACTGTTCAACAAGCAGTTGGAAAGATTTTGTGATTTTCTGTCGTTAGAAAATTTGCTAAAAATAACAAGACATTGTTATTATATTGTTATTGTTAAAAATAACACCAACATTGAAGAACACGTGACAAGAAATCCAAAAAGTAATCCTAAAATAAGGAAATCCCGTCAAATTAGTTAAAACAACTGGGTCAGAATCAATTTCCTGGCAAAGTAGCTTTCGACCTCAACAAGAAATACCAACAGAAATGACATAAACTGGACATTAACCACCACTCAGCTGCAATGCCAAGGACTATTAAAAAAATTCTGGAGACTGGGATTCTCCTAGTGTAGGAGGATCCTATCCCTTCATAGCAGGAGACATTCACAGAAACAGAGACACCAGGGAAGCCTGCATCACTTTCCAGACCTTTGTTTATCCCAAGGATAGAGAGAAAACAGCCCTCCATGTGCATCAGTCTATGCTTGCTCACTGGCACTGAGCTCACATCATACCAGCACTGTAAAAAAGGCAGAAGATACAGGTAGCAGTTCCAGAAATGAAAGCAACAGCTTTTAAAAACTTTGTGAGAAGTCAATGTGACTGGAAGTGTTCAAAGACCTTAATTTTCATACACAGAAATAAGAATAAAGCAATGTGGCATAAAATATTCACATTTCTTGGCATTTGCAGGCAGATCAAATTACACAGAATGTAGCAGTGCTCAGCAGAGTGCATACCAAAGATCTCAGTGTCCAACTCCAAGAGTCTAAAACATCACTGTATCCACCTGTACATAATGCCTCTCACTTAGTTATCTTGCAGGTCCCCAGAGATGGTAGGACAGGAGCCCACAGCAGTCAGAACTACACGTCTTGTAAAGCCCTCCAAGCTGAACATACATGACAGTATCCACGATCATCGCTAAACCAGGAAGAGAGTCCAAAAATATATATGAATCAGGGCTTGGCCTGGGAAAACATTGTTTTACAGGAACTTGTTACAAAAGCAAGTGGAAAACTACTGCACTCCTGGGTTTTATTTCCTTCCCTAAGCAAGCAATTGCCAGAAAGCATGAATCCTGTTTGTAGAGGAACATACACGATCCTCTTCAGACTCCCACTGTGGAGAAGCACATTGAAACACACCATCCCCCTGCAGCCCTCCCTCCCTCTCATCCACTGTAGATATACAAGGCTAAGTTGATGAGCTGTTCAGCTTAGTGTGAAATGTGTTACATTTTCCCCCCAGCTGCTTCCTGATTGCAGTATTTACTTTTAATCTCCTCTGCCTCAATGCCCGATAAAAACTTTGTCACATTAGATGGTGACAGATGGGAAGGAGAAGGGGGGGATCACTGCGAGGGAACGTCCTGGCTTCCCAATAATTTTTCACAACGCCAATTATGTCCTTCAGTGCTTCCCGGCATGTGCACCCATGTCAGCAGAGAAGGAAATAGAAAGGCATAAATAAAGACAAAACCATGCACTGCATGGCTTTAATCTGCAGAATAACATTTCTCATTTGGGTGAAATATTGTTGGATTCTCTCTTGTGCTGGAAATAGAGACACACACATATATACACAGAGGCACAGATGCATAGAGTTCACAACTGCTTTCCTTATGCATGGTTAGTACCCATCCTCACAAGCAACTCTTTGCCATTGTGAACTGAAAAGTATAGGTTTCTCCTGCTTTCTTAAAGGTATCCCTGTTCAGTAAGAAAAATTTGTGCTCTTTAATTCATTCACCATTGACTAAATAGAGGTAATGTGAGGATTCTCATCTTTAGGGGATCAAAAGAGTTCTTAGAAAGTTTAGGACCACAACATATTATGTTGGCTTGAGGTTGCAGTTTCCAATGATACTACATTTGCCACCCTACTTTTTGTTTGCTTTTGCTGTATTCAAGAAATAAGGTTTTATATACCTTCTTTGTAAAAAAGAAAAAAAAATCAAAATATTGTACACACACACACACCCGCCATTTTTATTTTGAACCAAGAGAACCACACATGATTTGGACTATAGCTACTATTCTTTTCTTCACAAACCTGTCTCAATCCCAAACAGGGACAAGAGTTTGGTGACTTCCAAACTGAATCACATTTTATTTCTCTGGTTCTCCCTAGAGACAGCAAATTAGTTTTGCTTGAATTTGTTCTTCTTTGCATCTTACAGTAAAGGAGTGGGACTGTCCTAGAAATCAGAGGCAGAAGAAACATTCTTAAACTTAATTCTGGTTTCCTTCTAAATGAGAAGTATAAAAAACTCATGTGAAAAGCGCTTTCTCTTCTCCTTTTATCCCAAATTTATCAAGTGACTTTCATGTCAAGGTTTCTCCTCCCAGTTTAGATGCCTTATCTTCCAGACATTAGTGCAACATGACCAAAGGCTTTTTTTCCCAGCTATATCAAAGCTTACACTTAGACTGAGACTACTTAAGAACAATGACCAAGACTTTGAGAATTATTTTGTTTTTCCTGTTAAGAAATATGTATCATACATTTTCATATTCCTTCACCAAAATCAGGCTTTCCTTCATTTAGGCACAATAAACTTCTTAATGATGGGGAAAAAAAACCCAACTGCCAGATATTCAGTGACTATGTAGCCATGCACCAGGAGGATTCCACATGCCATCCCATTAACCTTAGTCTCTAGAGGAATGACAAGAGCTGAGCTTCAGTATGTACTCAGTTTTACTCTGCCCTGACTTTACCTAGTGAACATCACTGGTTACTTTGGGGAAAACTCCAGCCCCTGAAAACAGCAAAAACTTTCCTCTAACCACATGGTCCAGCATAGTAACATAAGGAAGAAAGGTAAGTTAATCTACCAAGTAAAAGATCTGTCTCTCTGTTCAACATAGAGCACTGCAGATTATACAAACAAGACTGTCACTATAGTACAGACTATAGCGACATAGTATAAACATTCAGGAAGGCCTTGCTTTTTTTGCCAGCAAACTGTGCTTGAAAGAAAAGAATACAGAGTCCGACTTGTCAGCTAGCAACCCAGTCAGCTGTCCAACAAATATCTATCTCACATTCAAGAGATATTCAGGAACTAACAAATGTGCTCTTCCTTTGCCTGCTGCATGAGTGTGTACAGCACTTTAATCTGCAGCTTCTCAGAGAAATTGCATTTGTACCTGGTAATGTGCTTGTCAAGGTACTCGTCAACAATAGTACAAGAATATGGCCCATACCTTTTTAGGTATTTCAGCAAGTCCCATCATCTTTCCACAAGAATTACACTGAGATTTGCAGAGGCTTATGGAGGTTGGGTAACAATTCTCAAACCAGCTTCTCTTCAGCCAGTGTGAACAATCCATCCCCAGTTTGCAAAACTCAAAGCAACAATAGGGTGGGGGAGAAGGGGAGTAATCTGCAAATCAACTTTGCCTAACCCTTGCAATCTCAAAATCACAGGACGTTTACCATGGTTCTGTGGGAGATCTCATGTTTTTCAGTACTCAACCAGCCCTAGGGTGCTCACTGTGTGGCTCTGTTGCCTTTTTATTCAACTTTAATGAGAAGATTAGGTCTGTATTCAGTACTGGTCCAAACAAGGTCTCTGAATCTGCTGAAGGGATCAATTAGCATATTCCAAGTCATTCAGCACAGAATAGATGTATTGTGGAATGCTTGGAAACAGACCATAACTGTGACCAGGGCAACGGTGGGAAAAAGCCGGGAAAAAACCCACACCCACAAAAAGCACAAAAAGTTGTTAGTAATTCTGGTGGAATGGCCTAAATTGATCTGAAGCAGCAACCCGCAGCTGCAAGGTCACTGCATCTAGTGGTCCTCAGTTTACATCAACAGACAGGAACATTAAGACTGAACCTATACACAACTCATCAACTCCAACTGAACAGGAAGAAACAGCACAGGAAACTACTGGATATGGTCTGTAGATCTTAGGTGACCAGTGAACCACAGCTGAATAAGAGGGAGCTGCTATGACACAGAGGCTTGGCTTAAAGACTGCACTCTACTCCCACAGAACCAATGAGCAGCAAGCCTGCAGGCTTCAGCAGGACACCCCAGCAAGTTAACTCAGACAAGTAGGTCTAAAACATTAACAGTAGGATCTAGGACCTACACCTTTCACATTCAGGTGAGAAAAGAACCGCATCTCTTCAAAGACGTTTCAGAAGTAAGTTTGGACCACACATTTTTGTCCACAGCTAGTTAAGATGTGAATTTGAGCCCTGTGGAAGCACAACAGGGACCTATTTTGCTTCTCAGGGTTTGTGAAGGCAAGGGTAGCGGGTTTCAAAAAGATTATCTCACAGTTCAAACTCATTAATGAAAGAAATAAATTTACCAAGCTCATTTTTCAAGGAATTCTTGTGTAAACTGGAAATTTTCCAGTCTGTGAGCCCCGCACTGTGCTAACCCATAAATCAAAGCAAGCAGGTTGTCTGTATAGTGAGAGCAGCCACATTCAGATATGAAGGTGGCGGGGAGAAAACAGCATATGTTCATGGAGAAAAAAAAACATGAAAGCAAAACAGGAAAAAAAGAATATCTCCCTTACCCACCACTGGAACAAAATAAAAGGCTTGGCCTCAGGCACTGGAACATACGCTGTCTGCAAAGAGACACCCAAACCAGGGGAAGGCACCTGAAACAGGTCAGCTTTTAATTGAATACAATATTAATTACTGCGTGCACCATTAACAGTTTGTGGGATTTGACTAATTAATGTAATAGTTTCTGAGTCACGCTCATTAAATATGAAAATTACGCCGGTGAAAGGTATCAGTTTCATTATCAATCTTGTATGGACAGGAGCGGGGGCTGGGGAGAGGGTGCAGTGAAAAGATTCCCACCCCAAGTTATTGTGTTAGCTCTCTCCTTTTGGAACTGTTTCAGGTAGCCAGATGGAAGAGCCAAAGTGAGAAGAAAAGAGGCAAGGAGAACAGATAGCATTGCTTAGTGCCATGAGCTAGCGGCTGCAAGTCAAGACCCAACAGCTATCCAGCTCAGACGGAATGTACACTTTTGCTTAGTGGACAAAGCTGGCTGGTCTGCATGTACCTCTAACAAGTTAGAATCATAGAATCATAGAATCACCGGGTTGGAAGAGACCCACTGGATCATTGAGTCCAACCATTCCTATCAAACACTAAACCATGTCCCTCAGGACCTCGTCTACCCGTGCCTTAAACACCTCCAGGGAAGGTGAATCAACCACCTCCCTGGGCAGCCTATTCCAATGCCCAATGACCCTTTCTGTAAAAAACTTCCTCCTAATGTCTAGCCTAAATCTCCCCTGGAGCTTGAGACCATTCCCTCTTGTCCTGTCCCCTGTCACTTGGGAGAAGAGGCCAGCTACCTTCTCTTTACAACTTCCTTTCAGATAGTTGTGGAGAGCAATAAGGTCTCCCCTCAGCCTCCTCTTCTCCAGCTCCCTCCTCTCTACAACCTCCTTTCAGTTGTTGTCAACTCCTTTCATAATGCTCAGTTTCCTTCATCCCCCTGGAAAAAGCATAGTGAGAGAGACCAATGTCACATGGAGTACTCAAATCATTAACCCATGTAAAGCATTCAGTGGTACTTCAGTGCAAAACTACAGGGAAAATAATCATCACTGTTAAAAGTAAGCTCCAGAGCATAATTATGCACTAAGGATATGTTGAGATATACTGCCAAAGGACACAAGTTTCACGCAGAATCACTAGATTGAAAAAGACCCACTGGATCATCAAGCCTAGTCATTTCTACCAACCACTAAACCATGCCCCTGAGCACCTCATCCACCTGTCTTCTAAGTGCCTCAAGGGATGGTGACTTAACCACCTCCCTGGGCAGCCTCTGCCAGGGCCCAATGACCCTTTCTGTGAAAAATTTTTTCCTGATGTCCAGTCTGAACCTCCTCTAGCAGAGCTTGAGGCCATTCCCTCTTGTCCTGTCCCCTGTCACTTGGAAGAAGAGGCCAGCTCCCTTCTCTCTACAACCTCCTTTCAGGTAGTTGTAGAGAGCAGTAAGTTCTCCCCTCAGCCTCCTCTTCTCCAGGCTAAACAACCCCAGCTCCCTCAGGTACTCCTCGTAAGACTTGTTCTCTAGTCCCCTCACCAGCTTTGTTGCTCTTCTCTGGACTCGCTCCAGAGCCTCAACATCCTTCTTGTGGTGACGGGCCCAGAACTGAACACAGGATTCAAGGAGTGGTCTCACTAGTGCTGAGTACAGAGGGAGAATAATCTCCCTGGACCTGCTGGTTACACGGTTTCTGATACACACGGGGCAAAACTGTTAAAAGAGGATCAGAGATGAAGTAACTCATTTCTATGCAGCAGTCCAAGCTAGGGGCAGCACTAACATACTCTAGAGGGAACTGCCATTAATCCTGTGTAGAAAAAAAGAGTCACCCACATACAGAATCTCCGGGGAAAGAAAGAAAAGAGAACATCAGTGCTCCATGGTCCTCTTGTGTCCTACCCACCACAAGAGACCAAAACACAGAGGTCACCTTCTAGACTGAAATTTGAGAATAAGTATACAGCTGAGACAGTGGGAGGGAAAAAAATAACCTCTCAAGAGTGAGATAGAAGTCTAACATTGCTTAGGCTGTCAATTTTTCCAAGCACCATGGAGGGTGGTAGGATCACTATCCTCCTAACATCAATGCATAAATGCTGCACAGGGAACCCTAGGGGAGCCAGAGGAGCAAGGAGCACTAGTATTTTTGTAGCAGTCCTCTCAGTTCTTAACATATTTGGTGCATGCTGTGAAGGCAAAGGGGATAGACTTGTGCCAGAGATACACATCTTCACATTCATGCTGCAGGTATACATCAGACTGGAAGGCTCAGATACAGAGAAGAGAAACCAGCAGGTGGGGGAAAAGCAAGATAAGGACAACAGCACACATGCAAAACCCAACAAACAACTCAAACAGCTGATTCTCCTTAGAAGGAAAGGGAGAGAGAGCAAGCAGCAAAACTTAAAAACAGAGGAAATCCTATACATTATGTTAGGGTTTTTATCATTCATCTAACAAGTAATGGCTTTCTAATTTATTGTTTCTTTAAAATAGATGCTAACATTCTTTCCAAGTAGCACCACTTTGCCAGGAATCTGTGGTTGAGCTTGTTGAGAGTTTGTTAGACTATTGCACAGCCTGTTTCTTTTTGGGTTTGTAACATACACAACTAAGAAGACTCTGCAGGCCCTGTACTGCATCTCAGGCATTATACCTTCACCACTGTACATTTTCAGTCCAGTCACTCACACATGAATGTTGCTTTGTACTCCAGCCTCATTGCCCTGTACTGAGCAAGGAAGGCAGGTAGCTACAATCACTATTTCATAAGAGAAAGCTGTAACATTTGAAGGGTCTCTGGCATAATTAAATCCAAATGTTTTATTAAAATTATGGCAGGACTCTCTGCAACCATATCAAGAAGGCTACATTTGCTCTCCATAACACAAGTAATCATTTAGTTATGGAGTGAGAATAAGTTTTTCCTGTGTTTCAAATCTTATACCAATCAAACAACAACTCTTTTGGTCTGAAACACAGATTGTATTTTCTGGTTCTCCCTTCTTCCAGGTCACAGGGTTTCACTGAACTCCTTCCCATCTATTATAAAGATGAGTTTTGCATTTTGAATCCAAGTTCATAAAACAGCCAGGGCATTGCTGCCCTACAAGCTACTCTGGAGCCAGCTGAAGGTATGGTTTGGTTATATTTTTGTGTACGTTTCAGGGATCAATAGAAGATTTAATTCACACTCCTTCCTTCTTGCTTTGCCAAATGTAGTTCTGCCTAGGCTTACAAAGGTCATTATAAGAACCTTTCATCACAGTATTTAATACGGCACATTTGGCTCAGGATGCCCCTAAACGGCTCAATTACCAAACACTGCTGTTCTTCCCAGAAGTATTGCGATAGTGCCATCATCAAACAGAACAACAAACTACAAAAAAACTTGTTCTTATGGGTGACTAGCTATCCAGACATTTGCTAGAAGAACAACAAAGCAGGTCACTTGTCATCCATTAAGTTCCTGAATGCATAGAGGACTCCTTCCCCATACAAACGTTAGATGTGCCAATCAGGAATGGGGCACTGCTGGACTTGCAGCTCACAGATCAAGAAAGCCTGCTTTGTAATATCCTGGTTAGTGATAGCCTTGGCTGCAATGATCCAAAGCTTTTTTCATTTGTACATGCTCATGAAATACAAAGTACTTTCCAGACAGGAGTAAAGGCCAGGATTCCATATACAGAAGTTCTGCTTAGAAAAAGAAAAAAACCCACACCCAACACAGAGCTATTTGTGCTAGGGGAAAAGCCTCTGAAGCTATGAAAACATCCAGGCTGCAGCTACATGGTCATTATATCAGTCTCCTGCATCTCCCTTAAATGTATTAATATGAGTTCACAGTGTTTACCACTATACACTGTTGATATACACTGTCACTGCCTGTTATTTCTTTCTATTTAAATGCTTCCATAGCTCAGATGTATCTCTGAATTAGAGTCGGTGTTCCCAAGTGAACTGGCATTAGACACTTTCAACATCAGTTACAAGAAAAGCACAAAGTAAGAACATACAAGGTAATAGTTAAAATTTAAAGCCCGTAAGCATGACTGTACTGAAGCTGCAACAAATTAAGTTATTACTTAAACACCAGTCAGACAAATGCAACAGCACTTGTCTTTTGGATCAATAATGTTCCATCAGACGTCAGAAAGTGAGCCATAGGAGAACAGGAGGGGTTTGTTGCTATGCAGTTTTTTTGGTTTAGGAGTTTTTGTAAATACATCTATTTCTCCCAATCACACATCACAATTATAGGTATGTGTCAGCACCTGCCAACAAATATATTTAGGAGATAAAACCTAATTACTGCCAGTACCTAATTTAATTGTTACAACTGCACAGATTTTATTTATGATAGCATGACAAAGTGGCATTTATCTAAGCAAAGTTATAAGTACTTTATTCATTACCTCCTCTTCTCAGTACCAGACTTCAATAGATAAATTCAGACTGTCTTAGTTGCCCCCTCAAACATCCATTCTGTGCTTCTCTCATTAAGAGGACAAGAACTGGTTAATGTAACACAAAAAAAAGAAAGCATGGTAAAGCTAAGGCAATAAACAGTTTGGGGGTTTTTGATTTCTGTAAGGACTTTCAGGTTTAAAACAAGTGTCAAAGTTCTGCTTTTGTAAGCTTTACAAGAAGGACAGTTTAATTTTTCCAAAAAGATATTAAGAAATCAGCAGAGGGTTTTTTTAGTTTCTCCTCTATCATTCAGCCTAGCAATTTTACTCACAAAACATTGCTTAGGTGGTTCTTCTTGCCTGAGTCTTTGGAATGGTTTCAGAAGAAGGTGTTGCTGTCCCATCAAAAAGTACAGCACAGAGACCAATAGCAAGTTCTCAAGGGCACAGGAGTATCTGACAGATCTGGAAATACAGAACCACAGCTGTGACAGTAAAGCTAAAACAAGTATATAATTCTGAGCACAGGGATAAAAATAATGTCCTACTACTGAATGATGCTTCACAAGCAGAAACACATCAAAATTACTGCTCTAGAGAATTTAGACTGTCAACATCTGTGAAAAAAAACCCACTAAAAGCAACATGCTGATAGACATTCCATGATTTGCGGTATGTACCAGGTTTGGTCTTCTACTTGTCTGGGCAATCTGATTAGTGGAATTTCAATATGGGAAGGGTGTATTGATCACATCATGTATTATATGATTTATGAACATATGCAAGGAACTGTTTGTCCTAGCAAGACCAGGCAGCAGTGAGAAGTGTAGTATGCTCTGTCTAAGCCAGATCTCTGGAGAGAAGTCTTCACACTACACAAACACGAGATATGAAATGAAATTTAAAACAGAGGAGCAAGCTAAAGCCAGTGGGTCTGCAGTCACAACAGTTTGCTGTCCGATGCAAGCCAGACAATGCATCATTTGCCTTTAACTTGATAGCAGCATAAGAAAAACAAGAGTTCATTTATATTCAATAGCTTCCTCTGCTGGTAGGGAAACCTGAAGTAACAGCCATCAGTAGAGCTAACAGGGTAAGAGGAAACTGATGTTTCTTTCAAATGTTTTTCTTTCATTTTGAAATAACCAAGTCGCGTCTAACCCTTTCCCTAATAGTACTCAGTATCTGGGCTGAAAATTAAGAGAGAAAGCATTCCTTTCCAAGTTGAAAGTCCTTGCACAGGGCTGACTGGCAGCATTCCCTGAACTTATTCCCCAGCAGGAGTTATGAGTTCTCAGAGATTTAGGACATATGTTTTCTACCAAACAGAAAAGATAGATTTAGGGCAAGACTCCAAGAATTAGAGGGTAGCCTTCCTTACTAGGCACAAGGCAGCACCTCTGATAAGCAGAAAGAAGAGCACAAAGGCAGCTTATACCAAATCTATTTCCACTCCTGACAATAGCTATGTGATGGACCTCTCATATGGAGTTTTCATTCAAGTCAGCTCTGTATCCCATAGACTCACAGTTGTTCTTGGTGGATGGGCTTGTATGGAACATTTTCAGAGAGGCACAGGTGAGTGAGAGACATCATACTCTTTGCTACAGCTTGTTGAATGTCCCATAATTATTTCTTCTACAAAATATCCATAGACAATGTTATCTTTATCCTTTCATACCAAAACAGGAGGCAAGCACAATGAATGGAACTGACCTGCACTGCAGCAGTCCTGCTTCATTTCTTTCAACAACCCCACCTCCAAACAGCTTTAAACAGCAAATAAAAACATGGCAGATCACTACAGACACCTGCAAGAATATGTCTCACATGTAGAATTCAATAAGCTTTCCTGACATTCATAGAGGCACATAGTTCACCACTTCTACCAGATACATATTTTCTAAAGATTTGCCCAGTCTAATTTTATATTTATGCCAAGCAGCAGAGACAGTATCATTTGTCTTGAGAAAGTGATTTTGGGTTTGGTCCAAGATTTTTCTTTAGTTCCAGCATACCTCCCAAAACTTACAAAAAAGGATCAAATGCTAGTGAAAGCTTAAAACATTCAGCTTGTTTGCACTCAGCTTTCTCTCCAGCCCCTTTGATCAGTTCTTAAGTTTCTCACTTGGACATACTCAGCTTCTTGATCCAGAAGAAGAAGTACTGTGTCTACACAGAGATAAGAGGTAGACATATGAGCAGCCATTCAGGAAAGCAGTCACATAGGGCAGACTCTTGTTCTGAAAGACATCCAAGGAGTACCTTTTTCTCCTGTTCACACAAAAGCATTCTCTTTACAGACACACATAATAGCAACTTCTGCACCCAGCCAGGTTGTGCCCAAGAGTACTCCCCTGCTTTAGTCCCCATTTACTCAGTTACACACTCACCCCCAAATGGCAGCCTCTACCCATCAGGATCCTTTCCAAGAAGCTACCATAGGCTTTTACTGACTGTGTGCTGCTATGCAGAGATATTTAGATTGTTAACACAAACAAGCCTCCCACTTCACCATTAATCACTATCTGGCTTGACACCTGCATTCTGCAGACAGCCCTCACTGAAAAAAGTTTGCAGCAGGCCTAGCTCTGGCTGAGCTTCT
This sequence comes from Piaya cayana, assembly GCA_013389865.1. NCBI lineage: Eukaryota > Metazoa > Chordata > Aves > Cuculiformes > Coccyzidae > Piaya > Piaya cayana. Next base: position 49,657 of record WAAB01001490.1, on the reverse strand, counting down.
TCATACCCACCAACTACATCCACCATCCATTTGTCAATTGTAAGTGATAATTTCTATTCAATCTGATACATATTATAAGAATATAAACAAATGCCTCTGGCTGTATCATGGCTGCTATCACTTCCCTTTATAGCCATCATTTATTATAGGCGGACAGGTGGCCATTCAGTGGAATGCCTAAGAGGCTATCACCTGGACAATCACCAGGAAACATGCTCACATTTATATTCTTCCAAGCAGACAGTCAAGAGAGGCATATGATTTCTGGAAAAAAACTTCACTATGCTCCAAAATTTCTTCCTTTCCCAGCAAAGTAAGTCATAGGATCAAGTCTGAATATTACTGGCCTAGCCCATGAATGAATACCAGATTTCAAATACAATCTTATTTCGGACTTTTGAAAACAGGGGGTCTGAGGAAGATTTGCACGCTGTTGCTTCATTTTATGCCTTACAGTTTTGATACAGAATACATGCTTTTTCTAAATACTGTCTGGTTTACTTCACCAGTGTGTACAAAACACTGGGATAGCAGCAGCTTTGTTGCTCAAGTGGAGTTTGAAAGAAGGGTTATTGCCTACTACTGCTAGGCACATGTAGTGTGTCATTTCAAAAACACCTTGAAATTCATAAATAGGAATCACTTCACCTCTCTTTAAAACACTGTCTCCTCTAAAACAGATCTATACCAGGTTACTTCACAACTCAGACAGCAACAGTCAGGACAGAAAGTGAACAGTATTGCAGTAACAGCACTTACAGAACACAGACTGTAATTAACACATTTGTCAAATTCTAGAACAACAGAGTTAACATTAGCTCTTGCATCAACACAAAAGGACCTTGGCCTTAAACTGCCTCTGAAACACTGCAATCTCACAAGCACAGCATAGTCAGAGATCAGTGCAGGATATTAGTTCAGAATATATTTATATAACCATAGGTTGAGCAAGTTCCTATCAGCAGTTTTGAGAGCAGGACAGGACCTGCTCCCCAAGTAAGTCCTAGCACTTATTAACTTGTTAGAATGTGGAAAAATGGACTTCTTGCAAGAAGTGCTGCAAGTACAGAGCAAGGAAGACTGGAGCAGAAGAGTTGCTGTAAGACCTTGTTATAGTTTTTAACATTACTATGTATTCATCATTCTCAAGATTATATCTTACATTGATCATCATAGCAAAATGTGAATTATTGAGCTCATAAGAACAGACAGACCACAGGTCCATCACACTAAATGTCCTGTCTCACCAACAACCAGCACCAAATGCTTGGGAAAAAGTCCACTTTCTCCAGGTACATGCCTTTCAGTTCATGAGGACAAAGCCATATTCAAGCCATTCAATTTATTAGCCATCAGTGGATTTGAATACCTAATCTCATTTATATTCCTGATCACCTACAATATTCAGTGAGAATAAATTCTGCTGCTAAATTCAACCTGATACTTCAGAGTATTTCCTTCTTCTGGTCTTCATTGTAGCAGTCAATGAAATCTAGAGACTTATTCACTAGTTGTACAGCACTGTACGTCTCAATCACAATTGACCACCTATTTCCCATCATGCATACATCTTGGTCTAGTGCTGTCCTCTCAACAGATGAGAGTTCCCTTATTGCTTCCCAGCTTAACAAAGATATTATTCAGTGATACCAGAGACTATCAGCAATGTAATCACATTTTAGGTCACAAAGGCAGGCACCTTTGTGACCTAAAACTTGAAATGTCAATGCCCAGTGTCTTCTACCTGCAGATCTGGGCAAATCCCTTTGCCACTTTTTACCTTTACTTCCCTACCTTCAAGCAAGGTATAGGGCTTTCTTACTTTGGGAATATGATCTGAAATTACACTACAAGTGCCTGAAAGCATTTTATGAACATAAAAAGGGTAAACATAAAAAAGTCCCCAAATTTCCACACTGTGTACTACCAAAAGTCATTCCAATAAGAGATAGGTATAACTAAAAGACATTAGCTTGGAAAGAGAGAAGAAACATAGTAAACACCTTTACCACTTTGGCACATGACCTGGAGATGAAATCAAGTCATCTTAGAACAGAGCTTCACACAAGCAGATGGCACGTGACTTTCAGCATCACAGACGCCTGTGAAGGCACTGTAATAACATTTCTGCATGTAATAACATAGTTGATCTCAACACCTTGAGATGATCCTGTGAAACAAGCTTCCAGGATAAGCATTAAGCATGAGTAAGTGTCATCTGTGTTCATATCACTCAGTGAGGAATTATTGTTTCCACCATGCTCAGTAGAGCCTACTGCACATCAACGTTCATTATTAAAGGGGCTTTTTAGAAAACAGAGAGGCAGAAAGCACTCAGTCTACCCTCAGCCTCCTGAGCCATCGAACAAGCTCTAGGCTTGGTGCACACATAGCACTGACGAAGATACTTTTCCACAGAGGTATGCTATTAGTGTCTGTCTAGTTTTATGCATGAGCCAACCTGGGATAATGGTGAGGAGAATTTCAGCACATAAATAATAATTTCAGTCATTATTACCATAGGGAAACAACCCACTGGGTGTTACACCCCCTACATGGCCCAGAGAGGTATTTGGTCACCCACAATATCCAGCAAGAATAAATTCTACTGCTAAACTCAACTTGATAATTGAGAGTACCTTAAAACCTGTGCAGGCCACTAGGATCACAAGCTGTTGTGGTAACTCGGTCCTCAGGTCACCTCAAATTTAGCCACTTCCAGTTTTCTGTCACACACAGCAGTCCAAAGTGAGCTAAGCAGAATCACATACCATTGCTCCTAAATCCTTGTCTGGCAGCACCTCTCTTCCTTCAGAGCTGTGACATGCAGCAGTACCTCCTCACATTCTCTTTAGCATCCATTTGATGAGCTTCTTGTCCACAAAGTTGCTTAGTCCCTCTTTGAACATGCTACTACTCTCAGCTCCCACAGCCTCCAAGTCAGGCACAGAAGCCCTTTCTTTTATCTGTTTTAAACCAACCTCCTGTCAGAGCTGTGGAGTACTGCCTTGTTCTAGTGCAGTAGGACTCAGCAAGTAACAGTCCTCCATTTTCATTGTCTATTACCTTCTTCCATAAATGAAACTTTTGAAAGCACTTTCACAGAGCTTTCTCCAGAGCCCACCAAAAATTTGCCATCTTCTCTGAGAGAGATCCCTCCCCCCAAACAGCAATTTTTACCACAGGTGTCCTAAATAGAATCAAGTGCATCCAGGAGGGAGGGATGAGTCTCCTCTGTTTACCCTCACTCTGCCAGTCTATCAGCCATGCACCTAATTGTTTTACTTGCAAGAAGGTCCCGAGTTCTTTTCCTCAGAGGAAGAAGCTGGGGCAGTGAAGTTAAGTGTCTTGGCTGTACTAAAAGGGTTATCAAAAGAAACAACTCCTGTGCTTTCAGTTTAACACACAGCTCGATAGATGAGGCTGTCCCCTGTACACATGGCTGTTTGGGACCAAAGGACACAGTAGTTCCTTCCCAGAGGAATCAGCTTAGAAAGATACAGTGACTGAGGATGTAGATAGCTGCATGTCAGAGACAAAGGTCCTGCTAACACTACTTTTAAGATGGTAGCTGTCCCACCATGAAGTACTGGAATCCGAAGGCCAGTCTTCAAAAGACATGGGAGAAATTACAGTGGTTTTAGCCCCAGATACCAGTTATTGGATGTGTGGATACTGCACCAACAATTTCACTATTAAATTAAAGAGTAGGGCTCTCCTTTTCTTGCAGAGGCCTTCAAAATAGGGAGGCTCCATCTTTTAAACCAGCAGTGTTACTGTAAGTGACATTTGCATGTGGAGTCCAGAAGTTAAGTGAATAGTTAAGCTTATCTGTCTGTTGTGTCAAGTGCACAGGAGCATCTCTGAACAGGGACACACCAAACCTAGATTGTTTTAAAAGTGCTGGAGAAGGCTTAGGCAATGAACAGCAATGAAAGTGGTTGTTGTTCCATTGGCTTTTTAATAAAGAACTGGTCCAGACTGCCTGAGTCCTAGTTCAAATTTGGATTTTCCAGGCAGGAAGCAGGTCCAGGGTCAGACCCCTCTTTTGAGAACTGTTTTAGCAAAGACAGCAAAAGGTAGATGCCATCCATTACAGCTGAGAACCCCATTTCAGATGGCTGTTTGATTTCCTCTCCAAGGGTTTTTTATCTGCGCCTTTCCAAACTGATTGTTTCCTCACTCTGACATTCCAAAACACAACAGGAATTCATGTACTACGACAGTTATTATTTTACATATTGACAGCTGAAAGTTCATGCAAACCTTCCCCCAAATTAATTACCTCTGATATAATTACAATAATGGGGAATGGTTCTATTTACTGTGGCAACTTCATATTTTTCATTTAAAAAATAAATCTGCCACAGTACTCTCTGTACTCCTCATCAAACCTTTCCAGTGGGGCAGTCAAGGTGCATGAAAGGAGACATAATCCACCAGAAAAGCACAGACTAGTGAGAAGAACAGAGAGGCATATAAGCTGCAATTCCCAGGAAGAATTTAACAGTTCAAATCTCTATAGCCAGTTATTTTGCATTTAATTTTGCATGGAAAATTAAACCTTCCCCTCGCACTTCTATGCTCTTCTCCAATAATTTTCCCTCAGACAAAACAGCTTGTTTTTCCAAACAACTAAGCCTGCTACCTAGTTCTGAAATTCTTCTGTTTCTGCAATAATCTGTGACAGAGATGAGCAGAGCCGAACACAATACTCTCAGGCTATTATTCTATCTTTTTTGTGTTACCTATAGTCTATTTTTTTTCTATTCTTAAACATTGGCAAGTGAAAGGTTAGCTCTCTGAATTTCTAGTTGAAAAATTGATACTTATTGAGAAACATTTTAAAGCATGAGCTAAAAAAAAGAGAAGAATTCCAAGACTGTTCATTGGGTTTGTTTGGTTGGTGGGGTTTTTGTCTGAGATGATGTTTACAGCACTGAAAATATGGAGATGCAATGCCCAGATCTGTAAAACTTTGGGTCTATAAAATTGCAAGCAAAACTGTAGAAGGTTTCAGCTTCCCATTACAAATCAGCCTCACAGAATCCCAGAATCACACAGAATCACAGAATCACTGGGTTGGAAGAGACCCACTGGATCATCGAGTCCAACCACTCCCACAAAACACTAAACCATGTCCCTCAGGACCTCGTCTACTCGTAACTTAAACACCTCCAGGGAAGGCGAATCAACCACCTCCCTGGGCAGCATATTCCAGTGCCTAATGAC